>JARHVA010010909.1:0-77500 GCA_037957365.1 Torreya grandis | reverse complement strand
CATATCTCAATAATTTTTTAATAATAAAAAATTGGATCATTATCTATTACTATCTTTTGTGGGAAACATATCTCACCAAGATGTTTTCTTTGATGAAATTTCAAATTATTTCTGAAGTTGTCTATTTAGTAGGAATAGTCTGTACCCATTTGGTAAAATAATATATATAAGTAAGAACATTAGTATGTCCTAAACTCTATTGGGAATTCATGTCTCCTAAAAAATACAAACCCCATTGTTGAAAGGTATTTTTATAAGTTTCGGCCTTCCAATGAGCTGTTGACATGCCTCACATTTCCTTACCTAGTCATAGGAGTCTTTAAATAGTGTAGGCCAATAATAATGAGGCCTTATAATATTTTAAGTTTTTATAGTAGAATAAAAGTGTCTACTATAAGCTTGATTATGAAAATCTTGTAAAATATTCTTTTGTTGTTTAATATCAACCCATCTCAAGAAAAATACATTAATACTCTTTTTTAATAACATTCCTTCCTAGATAATATATTTCATGGATTAAAATTTGATTTCTATTTATTTTTTGGTTATATATAATATGGTAATAATCCATAAGTCGTAAATAAGTTAATATCTACAAAACATTCATTAGTAGAGTCAACAAAAAGAATAAAAGGAAGATCTTTCTTTTTTGATCATTGAGATCTATCATAGGTTTTAATTGAGCTTTCGCTTGTTTTGCTATGAGTTGACACAACCCTTTTACTCAAAATATTTTTTTGGGTTTTATGTTTATATCATACTCCTAAACTTTGGTTATCCAATTGCCTCTTTTTGATACTAGTTCTTATTAGGTGAAAATCAATTTAACGACTATACTTGGCACTATTACCACAAAATGTGAATGCAAAATTTATCTAAACTATTTAATATATTTCACAACTACACATGCATATTTTTATTTTGGATAATATTTAAAATTGAATAAAATTAAATAAATGGGAGATTCAATACCTTCATCATTCTTTTGAACTGTTATGGCTGAGAGAGTATGTTTTTAAGAATAACAATAAATGATGGATTCCTTTTTGAAGTCTAGACAAACCAGAGTTGGTGCATGAGAAATATAATATTTTATTTTATTGAATGGATATTTTATATAATTATTACATTTTAAATATATTTTTCATTTAATATATCATTAATATTCTTGGCGAATTTTGTAAAATCTAGAACAAATATTCTTAGAAAATTCACCTTTCTAAAGAATGAATGAACACCAAGTTTACTGGTTGGTATACATAACATATGGATTGATTTTAATTTATATATATCAATCTTAGATCCTTACTTTGAGATGATTTTACCAAGGGGTTTCCCTTTAGTCACCCAAAAAAAAATTAATTTTTAGGGTTGAGAGAAATACTGTGTAATTGACACTTTTCAAATACTTTTTCAAGGTGTTCGTAGTGATATTCTCTCTTTTTTGAAAACATTGTTAAGTCATATAAATATACCATAATTATTTTATTCTTTATATATTTGAATTAAGGATCTATGTCTCTCTAAAATTTATCTCTTGAATTTATCAATCTAAATGACATTCATTAATAAGCAAAATCTCCCCATTGACTTGTGAAAATTATTTTGTGTCAATCTTCCTTATCAAATTCAATTTGATTATAACCTAAAAAACCCTATAACATCAAAAGAATTTTTTAACCCATAGCTACATTGAGACGTGATCCATTATGGGACATGTATCATTATCTTTGAGTGAAGCCCAATTCATATTGTATAAAATCTACACAGATCTTGATTTCTCCCTTGTTTTTATGAAATGGAACTATGTTAGCAATACAAGTTGAATGGTGAATCAGGAAAATGATTCATGAATTCAAAATTTTATAAATTTTCTACAAAATTATACCCATTATTTTTGTGTTATATTTTCTATGTTTCTATTTAAATGGCTTGACATGTAGTTTTAGAAGAACTATTTGTTGCATTTATTTCAAACAAAATTACTTGAGGTCTTGGTATGAATATGCAAGTATGTCAGTGTATTTTTAGATTAAACTGATGAATCTTATTTCTTCTTATGGTGAACAATATTTACTAAAATTTACTATAATAGGTTATTCTTTTGAACCAATATTTACTTTTTCATAGTTTATTGAAATGATAAAATATTTTTAAATCTTCTTCTTGACAAGTCTATCATGATTATCAAAAAGCTCTAATGAGACTAAGCCTTTTGTAATTTTATTCCATTTTAATTTGGTTACCTCTTCTTCATATTTTTCTTCAGCAACACCTTTTTGAATTTGTGAATAAGATTCCTTATATAATGAATTACTACCTTCAAAGTACAAATTATTGAATATATCAATTTTATCAAGAAAATTAATGATCTATTGATCATTATTGAAGAATTTCTAACTCTTTGAATTATTTAGTACACTGAGTTGATATAAAATTTTAATTATATACTTATTTATATCAATTTATGAGTGTGAAATCAATAATTAAACTGATAATGCAAGTGCATTTACTTTGGATTTATGTTATCTTGGGATAGTTTGAATAGAAAAATCCTTGAAATTTTATATATTATCCCAAAATTTGTTCATGTAATGTTTTAAATGATCATTCTTTACCTAATATTGACCTTTGACTAGTTTTACAACTAGTTTCACATCACCCAAGACTTTAAGGTTTTTGACTCCCATTTCTTCTTCAACTTGTAACCCTCAAAAGAGTGCTTCATATTTTATTGTGTTATTATTGAATTCAAACTATAATTTGTAAGATGAGGTTTATTTACTTTGAGATATCAGGATAATTATTGCAATAGACAATGTTAAAGAGTAACTACCATCAATTTCTAATGTCCATATGAATTAGAATCAATTTCTATGATTTTTGGTATATCCATATATTTTTATGAAATTAATAAATAGTTTCTTATCCCTACATCTTCCTACAATATATTAGATTTGGGATTATCAACTTTTTACACAGTGTACTTTGTTTTCAATTTTGATTCAAGATTTTGTTTGATTCCTTTGACTAGAATTATTGCATGTGAGAGATATAACTAAATCTTACCACCAATTTATTTGTAAAAACTTCTCAAAATAATACCATAGGTTTTTGGGATATCAAATACTAGAATGTTGGTTTTTATCCTTTTCTGAGGGAAAGATGTGAGGGCAACTTGGGCATATTTAATTTGTCTGACTAGGTGAATTTTTTTAACTTTTATTGAGTAATAATGTCCAAAAGTTTTTGTACAAGTCAAACCAAGGGCATGATCAACTTTAAAAGGCATTACATTATCTAAGGCTCCTATGTCAATGATACAATTACTAACTTTACAACCTTTAAGAAATAAAGTGATGTAGAAAGGATCAACCTTATTTGATTTGGAAATCACTATGGCCATATAATTTACCATATTAGAATAAGGTGGGGTGGCTAGTATTCCTTTAGTATTAGCATTATTTCAAGAGAGACTTTTGCTCTTGATAAAATCTACTATCTTGTCTAATTGATCAAGATATGTTTTTAAATATTCAACTTGTGACATTTAGATTTTAGCCTTGTTGACATGTTCAATTATGTCAAAAGAAAATAAACTAGAAGAAGAAGAACCTTTTACATTACGAGATATACTAATATTTTTTATAAGAAGAGTATGATTTAGATAACAAATAGTGTCATTCATGGAAGACTCACCTACTTTAACTATTATTCATTTTATTTTCATTTGAACATGAGGTAGTGTTCCTCTTGGAAGAATAACTTAGTAGGTTCTTCTTGATTGTTACTTTGTTGCATTTTTTGAATATGAGATCTCATGATAATTGCAAATGATTGATTTTTCATGTCTCTAACTCTATCTTCATAATCATATTATTTTGAATTATATTCCAATAATACATTTTTGGAATCACCACCAGGTTCTTCAATTTCACATTATTGAAGATCTAGATTTTACAATTGATTTTCTTCTTTGATCTATTCATACCTGAATATCTCTTCTATTTCAAAAATAACATTCATAGATGGATTTGTATTTTTTTGAGGAGGATATTTTAGTTCAAGTTTCTATTGAATATCTTGCAATCAAGGCTACTCTATTTGAAAATGGACATAATTTCTTCTTGAAATGTCTTGATAAGGACTAACAATAGTTTTTTAGGCAATGATTTTTTAAAATTTGTTGTCATTAGCCATTTTTTGTAAAATTTACTCAGTATAAGATTGACTTGTAATTTTTATTTTTCCTTTTGATCATTCATTTTTATGTTTTCTAGCCATTATCATATCATCCTTGACTTCAATCACCAATGTTTGGACTGTAATTAAATCAACTAATCTATTCCTTCTCAATTGATAGATCATTTTTGACAATTATGAATTGATGAAAAAACATTTTTTATTTTTACTTTTAGGTTTGATAGTTGTTACAATTTTATGTATTATCTTGTTAAATTTAGATATAAAGTCCCTCATTGGCTTGTAAGTTTATTTCTTCATCTGACTAATTTGAATGAATATTGCATGTGCATCTTAATCTAGTTTGAACCTAATTTCAAACTTGGTTTTCATATCATGCCAATTTGTTATTTCTCCTAAAGGAAAATGTTAAAACCATTCTACACCTCCATTTTGTAGAGTTTTAGCAAACAATCTCACTGTAATATCTTTGTTCTCAACTCCTAGAGTTCCACATGCCACGTAATAATGATTTCATGTGAATGTTTATTTCCATCACCTAATAATTTTGGAAAGTTTTTACATGAAGCTCTTGGGATTTCATGTAGTTGTCCCAAATATAATAAACCAATTGCATTACCCCATGGTTATGCCATTATTGGGAAGATTACTCATAATGGTATAATAATTCCCAATATAATGAGAGTTTGAATTATAATTATTCCTCTTTGAGACTATTTATCTTTTTCTTGGATTTGAAGGGAGGATAGTTGCTCTCTTAGTTTTACCCTTTTGTTTTGGATTCAATTTGAAATGTGAGGATTCTTGTAGTTGATAAAAAGGATGAGTCTCACCTTTAGACTTATTCTCTAGTGAATATTTTCTCTTCCATATTTGAAATTTTTATTAGTGGTAAGGAGCTTGTCCAGATTGAAGAATTATTAGTACTATTATTTTTGGTTGAATTCTTTTTTAAGCTAGTGATTTAATTATTTGTGCTAAAAATACATGATCCTCTTCTTCTTCTAGAACTTCAACAACTCTATAAAAACATACTAAACTAGTTTTTTATCTAATCAAATTCTCTCAAGTCTAATTAAATATATTCTTGAGTTTGACTCAATTAATCAAGATTATGCTAAAGAACTAGACCCTGAGGTGTCTAGATGGTCATGAGAAGAAATGTTGGTTGTAGAAATTCTCTAAGTAGCTATAAAAATTACTCTTCATGCTTGTCTTGTTGATTTTATTTTAGAATCAATTTTAGTTTTTATTTAAATGATAGTTTAATGATCTTCTTAGATTTTTATTTCCATAGTGATAGTGTTTAATTAAGTGAAACTTGTTTTATTATTCTAGGCCAGTTGATGAAGACGTGAAGGAATATCTTCTTTTGTTAACTCTATCCAATTTAAACCATGTTGATGGCCAGGATTTTGAAGATTGAAAATGTTCATATGTGAATATACTTATTTTGAGTTAGTGAATTAATTATATGGGATTCTCTACATGAAATAATTATTTCTTCTCTTTTTACACTTTTTTATTTTTGAGTCAAGATTGCTAGGAGAATTTGAAACTAAGCTACTAAAACTTTGTTAGAGTTCTAGGCAAGTTGTCTGATATGTAAAATAATATCTAATTGTGAAATTTCTTCCAAATATGGTTTAGTTTGGTAGAATGGTCCTTGGGTTGATGGAAAAGTAATATATACCAATATCTCAAACTTTGGGTTACACAAATGCTGCAAATATGTGCCCCATGGTGAGCATAAAAAATTGTTGACATGAAAATCTATCGAGGAACATATAGACATTTTTCATCAAAAATTAGGGGATAAAGTCCCTCTCTTATTAGTAGATGTATCTACCTATTAGGAATCTAGGTTACACCCTTGTTGAGGAGAATATTATTCATGTCTACCTCAAACCTAGTCCAACATTGGAGTGACCTATAGACTAAGGATTGCTTAATATGTAGGTAAAAAATATAGAGTTTATGGGGTTAGATCCCATAATTTTTCAACTCGAATATCTTTCTCTAGGTCCTAACTCTATTGGGATGAAAATGGGTAAAAAATTTGCATGAATGAAACCTACACTAAAGGTTGGTGATGCACCTAAAATATTTTTCCATCCACTCTCTCAGTTTGAACTCTTAACAAAGTCATGGACAATGCATAGAGTTGAGGCACTATATTCAATGAATTATAAAAAATAATATTTCATCTAAAGGTTAGTTTGAATGATGAAAGAAAGAGGGTCATGAGAAAGGGGCCTAGTTTAAGGCACTTATAATCTTATTTCCACTACAAACTCAAGTTATCAACCTCACAACACACTAGAAATCTTGCCAAGAAAGCTTATTTATAACTAGGTGAAACTTAGACCTATAATGGGAAGATCATACCACTATGCATATAAAAACAAGAATTAACACACTAAGCACAAATCATGAAGAATCTACAAATACTCTATTCATCAATTTAAGAGGTTCACAAGTACAAAAATTGATAGAATTTCTTCATACCAGCCTAAGGCATACAATAGAAGCTTATAAGACTTCAATATATAGCATAAATGGATAAATAAGGATAAATGTGGTGTGTAAAAGTGTATAAGGGGTCATGATTGACCAAGGTCCACTCCAAATATAAGTTACATTAGTTATTCAATCCTTTTTTTAAATATTTCATGCATTGGCCTCCTTAATGACTCCTTCTAGCATTGGAGTGAGGGTAGTAGAGGATGAGTTATATTTATTTTTCCTTGTAAAAGGGTTAACCATGCTCAAAATATTCCATCACTCTTCCCAGGTAGTTACATGGCATACATTGGTGTGACTAGGCCTCCCAAGAGCATTGAGTAACCTATTAGTATTTGTACATGTGGAGCAAGCCTTCAAAATACTTCCACCTTGAATAATGGAATTTAAAGTGAATTTTACCATTTAAACCATAATTTATTAGGCATTATAACCTATATTGACTTTCTTCATTATCCCTTATATGTTAAACTTGAGCCCTCTTATTGACCAAATAGGTCAAATAGGCTAATTAGGCTTAATTACCTAAGTCTTGGTGTTTGACAGTCATGAAATACTTGTAATAAATATTTGTAACCTATTAATATGTGACATTCATAGCCAAAAAACACCTTAAACCATAATATATGCTTACACAAGCATTAGGCACTTGAAATCTCACTTTTCCTAGTTGATTAGTCTACCTTTCTCTATCATTTACAGACTGGTAGTCTTGAATGCACTTATAGAGGCATTTAGAAATGGATTTTTTACTATATTATGACTTTATGGGATGTAAAAAGTTTTAAACCATCCCATCTAATGATTTTCAACTCTTCATTATGTATATAACTCTACACTCTACCAAAAACCTAGAAAAAGTATAGATTTATGACACTTACATATAATTTATGTATAATCAATTACATGGGTGGGGTAATCTCTAAGTTTAATTTAACTTAAATTAGCTCATAAATTCATTCTAGGGTGATAGGATGCTAAAACATCAAGATTTGTACAACTAGATCTACCTAGGGTTTTAGAGAGGTTTATAAGTGCTTAAGAGTCTTAGTGATAGTTTATAGTGTACAAACATCCAAGTCTATAAAAAATTACATGAATATAAATGCAAATTACCTCCTCATCTTCCATTAATTTCCTAGGTTCCCATGCAAAGGATGTGTAGTGATAAGATCATTGAAAGGTGGCACTAGGGTAGTCTACACACCAATTTTGACTTCCTATTTGCTTAAGGTTTATTCATAGAGGTTAGCCTCGCAATGCCAACCAATACATAATATATTATAATTTCATATGGATACTTAAAATTCTCTAAAATATTTATTCCTGATCACCTATGTGATGTGTCAGGGGATCTCTAGCTCTACCATTTAGAGCACAATTGATTACTTTCTTATATTCAATTAAACATGGAATTATACCAGAATGATAAAGTAGCTAGAAACTTGAGACAACAAAGATTTTGAGAGACAATACACACTCTTGTATTAAATATTACTAGAAGAAAATATAATAAGGAAGATGCCACTTCTTCCTCCACCTCAAAGGCTTGCCACACCTCAAGACCTTCTTCCCTCTCTCTCTTGCTCAACACAACAACTCTAAAGCCTGAGTTTCTATCCCTCCTTGAATGCTTCAACTGATCTCCTTAACCTTACACCTGTAGATCTCCTTGACCTTGCTTGCTTCAATGCTCTTACTTGCCTTAGAATAATTTACAATACATGCCTTATGGGTCTTTAAATAGAATCCCATGGTTACAAAAATAGAACTCTAACTACTAAAATTAGACACACAGCCCGCGACTTAAATTAGCCCCTTAGCATGTAAACACTCGGTTCAACTAACTAACTGTTCGTGCAATGAACAGTTCTGGACCGCACAGGTTATTGATGTTAGTCCCTACTTGTCTGGTGCTGCCGACAACGGCCGACTCCTTGCCGTCGCTGGTCTCCTTCTCCACTGCATCTAACCGATGTCGGTCATACTACCAACGCCGGTGGCTCTGGTTCTTCAGCATCCTTCCTTGTGTCTGCAAACAGTTGAAGCTTTTAGCTCCACACCTTAACAATCTCTCACTTGGAGATAAATAGCTGCAACTGTACCTATACCTGTACACCATCTATTTTGTTCCTTAGGCTTTGTATCCATCTTCAACATCACTCTTGAAGACCAACCACCATGCAAACCTATGATGTTATACTTGTCTCTTATGCCACAAGAATTTTGCTGCTCCCAAATTCTCCATGACATACATCTGAACCAACTCTACCCTTAGCTCAGAATACTCCCTATATATGAAACCCTGCAACAAGTAACACAATACAGTAACAAGATAATGTAGCTAATACTATCCAACCTGGTAAAGATAAAATACAATGGTCAAAACCTCCATTATTCTACATCATAATCAAGACCATATGCCATAGCCTTCTGTCTCATGTGTCCATCCACTCTCTTCTCTAAAATGGGAATCCATCCCTCTATCCAGTGCTTCCTTCCAGCTGACAACACTACCAACAAATACCTATTTGGTTCTCCAAGGACTCACACTCCTCATCCATGCCAAGCTCCCACTATTTCTAGATTCTACCTGCATTACTTCTTCCATCTTCCTAGTTCATGACTATCAATAAACAATATAAAGAAGGTGAACAATGAATATGATGTTCACATACCTTTCCTGACCTCCACATGGGTGTTTGAGACTTATTAATTCACCCAAAATCCGTTCCAGTGACCGATCTAGGCCATCTCCCAGTCTGCTCCCGACCGATGTCGATTCCCTGCACTGACCCTGACTGCCGACGTCGTTTCCCTGGCTGACACCAGCATCCCTCCTATCAACGTCGGTCCTTATGATCAACATCAGACTTCTCCAGTCCAACCTACCGACCCTGCTGGTCTACACATGACCGATGTCGGTATCTAGATGACTGATGTCGGTGCCAAGCTACCGACATCGGTGTCTATGTGTTCCTGTAAGTGATGAAATTTTCATCCGTGAGATTTTCTTGGATCAAACCTCTATCCATGCTGCCCTGCTCAGATTTATTCAGCCCCTGTGATTGATCTCTATCCTTCATCTCCTCCATAAACACCAAGGCTTCTTTGTTCCTATCAAAAGCATCAAATTTCCTCTTTCTGCAATGAACTATATTTATGCTTTCCAAATTTGAACACATACCTTTTGAATCAAGAAATTTCATTCCCTTCCTATTCTTGTGACCAAGCCTATTAGGCCACATCTTTGAATCTACACCAGAAGTGGAATCAGTAATACAAGTAGATAGATAAAGAGTATCTACTTTCTTACCTCTTGCTAGAACAAGTGCTCCCTTGGTAACCTTCCAAGAATCTATTGTGAGGGTTATTGTGCATCCCTCATCTCCCAACCTTCCTACAGAAATCAGACTCTGCTTCAGAATTAGAACATGCATGACCTCATTCAACACCCATGTGGTGTCAGTCTGCAATCTCAGCTGCACTTTCCCTTTCCCAACTATCTGACAAGGCATACCATCCCCTAAATAGAGCACTCCAAAGTCTCCCTGTTCATACTCATAAAACAAATCTCTGTTTGGGGATGCATGAAAAGATGAACCAAAATCTAAAATCCATGATCCTACCTGACTATCTAAAGAAAGTATGAGAGCATCTTGCATCACAATATTTGCATCCTTTGCTTCTTCCATACCTGCATGTTGATTCTCTTTATCTCTCAACCAACACTCCTTCTTTGTATGTCCTTTCTTTCCACAAAACTAGTAGGTAATACCTTTGGACTCAGATCTCCTTCCTGACCTTGATTTCCCTTGCTCAACCTTCTCCCTTTGCCTTTCCCTGTTTTCTACACTTAGAGCATTCCCTGATGATTCACCTGTGCTTCTCCTACATATTTCCTCATTCAAGATCACACTCACAACATCATCAACTTTTAAGATTTTAGAAGCAGATGCAGAATTACTTACTACCATAACCATACCATCCCAACTTTCAGGCAAAGAACATAAAATCAAAAGAGCCTTTACCTCATCATCAAAAACAATATTGACTGAAGCTAGTTGGTTTACCAAACCATGGAAATCACTGAGATGAGTATGTACCGATCCACCTTCTTACATTTTCAAAGTAAATAGCTGCTTCATAAGATATACCTTATTAGAAGCTGAGGGCTTTTCATATAAATTTGCCAAGGACTTTATCAACTCTTTCATTGTCTTACACTGTGATAAGCTGGAAATCACAGAAGATGCACGGCTCAACCTTATGGAACCGAGAGCCTTCCGATCAAGAATGTTCCATTCTTCATCCTTCATATCTGTGGGCTTACATGCAACCCCACCCAATGGTAAGTACAAATCCTTCTGATATAGATAGTCCTCAATCTGCATCCTCCAATGTTGATAATTCTTGCCGTTAAACTTCTCCATTCGAAGTCTACTTTCTTCTGCCATTGCTGAACTCCCACTCAATCAGAAAACCCTATGAATGACCTGTAATAAAAAACAATACCCTGCTTCCTACAAACCATAGCTCTGATACCACTTGTCAGGGGATCTCTAGCTCTACTAATTAGAGCACAATTGATTACTTTCTTATATGCAATTAAACATGGAATTATACTAGAATGATAAAGTAGCTAGAAACTTGAGACAACAAAGAATTTGAGAGACAATACACACTCTTGTATTAAATATTACTAGAATAAAATACAATATGGAAGATGCCACTTCTTCCTCCACCTCAAAGGCTTGCCACACCTCAAGACCTTCTTCCCTCTCTCTCTTGCTCAACACAAAAACTCTAAAGCTTGAGTTACTATCCCTCCTTGAATGCTTCAACTGATCTCCTTGACCTTACACTTGTAGATCTCCTTGACCTTGCTCACTTTAATGCTCTTACTTGCCTTAGAATAATTTACAATACATGCCTTATGGGTCTTTAAATAGAATCCCATGGTCACAAAAATAGAACTCTAACTACTAAAATTAGACACACAGCCCATGACTTAAATTAGCCCCTTAGCATGTAAACATTCGGTTCAACTAACTAACTATTCGTGCAATGAACAGTTTTGGACTGCACAGGGGACCGACGTTGGTTCCTGCTTGTCTGGTGTTGCTGACATCGGCCGACTCCCTGCCATCACTGGTCTCCTTCTCCACTGCATCTAATCGACGTCGGTCATACTGCCGATGCCAGTGGCTCTGGTTCTTCAACATCCTTCCTTGTGTCTGCAAACAATTGAAGCTTTTAGCTCCACACCTTAACATGATGAAGTGGGTGAGCACTTAAAGGTGGCTCTCAAGTTGGTTGTGTGTAGGGTTGAGTGTTTTGAGCAAGGTTTTAAAGATACTCTAGCATTTTATCACTCCTTTCAATTGAAACCTTATTATAAATCTCTAAAAAATTGATCCACACCTTTCATACCCATAAAAATTATTTTAATAGCTTGGAAAAACATTGAGGTGGCAATAGGGTCAATGAGTAGGCTTATGTGCTTGCCTACTTAGTTTATACCTAAGGCACTTGACTATAGTTTTTGATGATAAACCCTTTTTTAGGAGTCTTACAGGTCCTTACTATCATTTCACACTTTTTAAAGACCATTTTTGGACCCCAACCTATTTTCAATCCCTTCAAAACCTTAATTCAACCATTTAGCCCTCAAACTGATTGTCATGGATAGGGCTTGGTCTTGAATAAAACAATGGGTATACTCATTATTTTTTAAAAAAACCTATAGTATGAGCATCTTAAAATTGTAATTATGACCATTTTTATTGATTTTTATAGTTTTCCCATGTCTATAGGTGTCCCAAATACTCATTTTCTTAGACTAGTAGTGGGTTGCCTATTGATTAAGTTTGAGCATGAAATATCTAAGTATGGTCTTCATCACTTATTTACTTGAGATAATTTGAGACTAGCCTCCATTTAATAGTATTGGTATATCTCCATTATAGGTCTCAATTTATTTAATCCATCCTCTATTTTCTACTCTCTTGGTACTCCATATGCATGTATGTGCTCACTTAAATCCTTTTGACTAGGTTTCTTATTTATGCATGATTAGATTGAAAGTGATCTTAGTTTTTCATAAGATATAGGTGTATACACTTCCCCCTTGATTATGATCTCAGATATTATTTAGGAATGATGTGGTTTTAGTAGTATCCTATGCTTGATTTGACCTCTAAGCCATTAGGACAATCATGTACTTCCACCTTTAATTTTACCTAGTTGACTTAGCCTATAGTCTCTCCTTGCATTCTTTGTTGGGTGAGGGGTAAGCCTTTTCTGTCTATGTTTCCTTGACATTTTGGGATAAACCTTAACTAGATAAATTTCCTTTGAGTTCAACCTTTCCACCAATTACCTTAACAGTGACCTCCATCATATAATACTTATTTCAAGTAGGCCAACTAGAATGGTTATAGGTGGTGGTCCAAGAGAAAGCTTGGATAGTGGAGTACCATATCAATTATATTTATTCCAACATTTTAGTATGGATTCATATCATCTATTAATCACCTTTCCTAAATCATTATTTACTTGACCATTTGGACTCAATTTTCCTACACATTCAAGAGGCAAGAAGGACCCAGTTATAGAGGCTTATATGGGCTAAGTCTCAATGTTGATAAATGAAGGAGGGAGATTAAAACCTATAATAGGTTTAAATATTAATTATTATTTATTAATATTATTCATGGTGTCTTAACTCTTTCCTCTAATACACACAATAATCTAATTCTTACCCCTTGTAACTTAACTTGCTTTTCTCTACTAGGCTAACTATAGGTATTGATATGGTGATATTGTATGTGTGTGTTATATTTTTGGGAGAGGTAGGATCCATGTAGTTTATCTAGACATTATATTACCATACTTACCTCTATAAAATCATTTTAACCTTACTCTACTCCTTAACTATCTTGAGAAATGACTCTCATTACATACTCTCCAAGGAACCAAGCAAGCATGGTTATAGGTGTGTGTCATTGGAGTCCACCATGGGATGGTATGCAAAGGCATTATATTATGGATGTATCATTGGTATTTTTAATTAATTTACACTCTAATGTCATTTAAAGGATTCACCAAGATTCTTATCCTACCAACTTAGTGTTCAAACTCAACTTTCCCCTACTATTCAAGCCCATTTATGGTTGTAAGTACTTGTTTGATATTAGATTCAATCTAAAGAGCCAAGGTTTCCAATTTATGTTTTGTAAGCCTCTTTAAGCATTAATAATACCATGAAATTTTCATAAGAAACCTCATAGTCCTAGGCCACTTAATGTGGTTGTCGGTGATTTTTTGCCTTGGTATGGGATACTGACATGATGGATATAAAGGTAAGTTAGAAAATTATCCATTAAAAAAAAATAATCATGCAATTTATACCACTCACTATCATATTTTACTTAGGATAATCCTTGATTCCCTTCCAACAATCCAATTATCAAGAGTATCTTGTCTCTCTCTCATTGTACAAATTGAGATAGTCCAAGTGTGTCATCTAAGGTGGATGTTCTAAGTTATATTATGGTTTTCATAGCATTAGTTTTTTTAGACTCATAAAATTTTGCCTTTTTCTCTCCTATGATTTTCCTTTAAGGAACTCTCTTAGCCACTCATTGAAGTGCTCCTTTGGTGCTTGTTGTAGGTGGTGTCAGACCTTTATATGGACTAATGAATGACATGGGACTAAGTTAAAGATGAAATTATGGAATTAATACTGATAATAAGTATTTTAAAACCCACACACAACTTGGAAAAACACCACTCACTCTTATGAGGTTTATTGGAAACAAGAAACCAAATTACCTTAAAATTCCCAAAATTACCTTAATTTCTCCTAACAAGGTAGGATAAGAGTGAAAATAGGCCCTCCAACTTGATTTTCATTATTAAAATCATTTGGGTTTCTTATCATATTGGCCTATTGAATTGAGCTCAACTATTTCCTATTGTATCTCATCTAAATGAGCTTCTTAAACCACATAACCACCTTGCATTTTGAGGTAGCAATCATGACTATTGTAACTATTCATTTGAACTGATTTTCAACCCTTGTCTATCCATTTTGTCCATCAAATACTTATTTAAGCATTATGATCCTATTTATAGCATTAAATTTATACAATAAGCTTCATTTCACCTAATAAAAGTGTTTTTTAGCTTTGATTTGGTTGTTATACCATGATATCCCCTTTTTATCCCCCTGTTACAATGACATTATTATAGGTGAAGACCTCCCTCATGGATATTTGTTCCCTTCAACCATATGGGCCTCCATTTAGGTTTATACTAGGTTCATATATCATTTATGTGTCTCTCAAGTCTTCCAATCTTTATGACACCTTGAATACTCTCTCCATTTATCTCATCTTTCTCTTCACCATTGAATTCATGCCTTTATCTAAGATCTTGAGAGACTTGACTGAGATCTCATTATTGTGTGGGTAGTCTTATTGATTTTTACCTTTAGGCCTCCCTTACATGACTTATTTTATGTGTAATTAGAATTATTTCCATAATAAGTGGCCACAAACTATTCTTTTCTAGATGTGTTCAGGTCATTTAACACTATACAACCCTATTTATGATGACTAGTGCAAGTAAAATTGTAGATTTGCCTTCATAGAGATCTTTTGGAGGTTATTACACGTGGTTATGAATTTATTTATGTATTTTTTAGGCATATAAGATATTATAGATGTTAATATACCAATCAATCACTTAAAACATCATCAACCTTTTTCATTATGTGCACCAAAAGACCCTGTAACTTGAAAAACTCAATCTATGTTCTATAAATGGAAAAAACTTGATGTTTTCTTGAGTTTAAAAATCCCACATGAATTATCCAATATTTTTGATGATGTATATATTAAATTGGGTCCTTATTAGCAGATAAACAACATCAAGTTGCAAAAAAACTCCCATAATGGGCCAAAATCATTGTAATCTTCACACCCTACAAAGATGCATGAGCTCATGAGACTGACCATATTATTATCCATTATTTATAAAACATAAGAGATGTATTGGTAGGAAAATTAAAAGTATTATATAATAAATTTACCCCTTCCTTTCCCCAAAATTTTATATCCTAATCCTCTCTCTCCTATATGTACTAAATGAAAACTTGAAGTGTTACACAAGCTTGCCAAGGAAAGAGATGGGAGAATAAGATAGTTTTTTGTAATATTGGGGTTATTAAACTCCTATAAATCCTATATTTTCACTTATATATACATCCATTAGACAATCTATAGGAAATTTCCTTTAGGTACACCTATACAGACTTGGTGAAAACACTTAATTTTGGCTTGGAATTGCCACATTTCCCTTGGAGGTTGATGGGAGATGGATGCCAAGTGCTCCTACAACTAGTAAAAGTGTGTATAGACTTTTATTGATATTTAAAACATCTTATTTTCCCTCCAACATTACATTTCATGGAAAAACCTTCTTTTGAATGTCATAAAAAGGGCAATAAAACACATATGGAATGAGATGTACATTATAAGTCTGGATTTTTAACCTTTTATGGATTGGTAAAAACTATAGGAATTTTGATACAAATTTAACATTGCATGACATGCTTTAAAATACCCCTTAGACCACTTATCACACTTGAACCAAATTGATCATGCTAAGAATGACTGGACTAACACAAGGTTTGAAATGTCATTTACCTTTATCATTCCAAAAGAATCTTAAAAAATGCTAATAAGGGAAAAATGACCACTTGAAAGACATCTCAAGGTATATAATGACTAGTAAACCTATGATAAGGTCAAGTTTTCAAATATAGGGGGTTGACTATTTTAACCTACAAGTCAAAATAGGACAACACTAATTTTATTAAAATCCAAAAAGATAAAGTGAAATAAAATATTAACATCAAAAATTATTTTCATCAGGGTAGTAATTTTAACCTAAAAGTATTAAGAGTTTTTACAAATGAAAATTGATGGAGATATTTAAATGAGAAATATATTTTTGAAGGATGAAAAACATAACATAACCAATAAGCCAAATTCAAAAACTTATTAAAAATGTCCAAGAAATCAGGGTATAATTTAAAATGGGAAATGTCTCTCAATCAATGGATTGGAAATAGATATATATGTTTGTAAAAATGTAAAACATAAACCAAAAAACCATATAACTACTAACAATAAATAATGATCATTCTATATTTCTTTGTTAAAAAGTAAAGTACTTTCTAACTCCACTGAGATTTATCCATGATGAAAATATCTAATATAGGTTCAAAAATAAATACTATAATGAAATTTTCATGGTTTCTAACTAGTTTATAACAAATGTAACATTTTTTAGTAAATAAAGGTTTGAATGCATGCAAATAGTAGATATATACATTATCTGTATAGAAATCTTGAATGCAAATTTTACAAAAATCTTGTTTGTATTGATCTTCAATGGATTACAAATATAATTTCCACTTTTAGAAGTTTTTTCATAAATTTCTCACTATCAAGACATTACAAATAAAATCCTAACTCCTATGTTTAGATTAAAATGGGTGGTTATGGAGTATAACCACATTTTTTGCATATTTAGGGACTTGTAAAGATACATTAGTGAAATTTCACAACTTAGAAACTTGTGAAAATGTGTTGAATAATTTTCACAACTTGAAAAACTAATTGGGGGTTTAAATAACTTGTAAAGGCATGTTTGTAAATTTATATGACTTGAAAATTTGTAATAGAAAATTTGTACAATTCAAAACTTGCAAAAATATCTTAATACAACTACACTAAGTACATTGTGAAAATCACTAATACATTATATGAATTGAAAATATTAAGTTAGAAACTTAGGACAAAGATTTTTGATACATCAATTTGATTCTTCTTTGTGGAGAACAATATGATTTTCCTCTTTCTGTT
This sequence comes from Torreya grandis, assembly GCA_037957365.1. Taxonomy (NCBI): domain Eukaryota; kingdom Viridiplantae; phylum Streptophyta; class Pinopsida; order Cupressales; family Taxaceae; genus Torreya; species Torreya grandis. Next base: position 59,837 of record JARHVA010010909.1, on the reverse strand, counting down.
GGTGCAACTTCTTCTTCTCATTCTGATATTTATTAAAACTTTGTAAGATCTCAAAAACCTTTTCTTCATCAATACCATCTTAGTATGTGAAATCCATATCTACATCACAATGAAGTTATGCCATTTTTTGGTCATTGTATGATGTTTATTTACTATTTTATTGAGATCAACCAAGCTAAATTGGTATTTGATGAATATTTGTATTGACCCATAATTGAATATAGATTTAGGAGTTATAATCTCCTTAAGTTTTTAATTAAATAAGTTGATAACAATATCTAAAGAAACTAATTTACTATCATCATCTATTATTATTCAATTCAATTTCTAAATCCCTCCTCTTATTTAGAGAATAACATCTCCTCCCATGGATTTAGAATTATATAAATTCTTGATAACTTTTCTAATGATTTGAATCATTAATTTTATAGATCCAAGAAACTCAATAAAGTATATAGCTTCATCTTTTTTAATGAATTCTAATCAAATAAGATCATCTGAATCAACATTAGATAATTCTTTCAAATCAGGGATTAATTCTTCTCATTTCTACATTTCTTTATTATATCTATCCTCTACTTTTGTTGCATCATCATACTATGATTAGATCTCAAAATATAGATCCATTATAGTTTGGATAGAACTAAATCCAAGTTTCAAAATTTATTCTGACCATTCTTAAATTATTTTACCCATAGTTATAATTTCTTCTAACACATTCAATGTTTCAGTATCTAAAATTTGATGAACAACTGAAGGAGATTGAATTGGATTTTTTTAATTTCTAAACCAATGTTGTCAATTACTTATATTTTTATTGAGTTACTCTTTAGTGACTTTTTCATGATCCATTTTTTCAAACAAAGTAGAAATATTAATTTCAAAAGACTATTTCATTCCTTTCTTTGTATATTTTACCAAGTGTATTTTTTTATTTGATAGTCTGAACCAGAAACATTATCTTTATCATATTTTTAATGGGGAATAACTACTTCTACATATCTATCTCTTTTCTAATTTGATTATTCTTGTCACAACTTTGGGATTTTTAATTATCCATGGAGGAAGAAATATATTGCATTAGATCAATCTCTTGGGTTTCTAAATTTTTCTTCCTTTTATTTACCACTTCATCAAGCCAATTAGGAATTTAAATGTTGACAAAAGATTGTTTCATTTGAATAGACTTAGATTTTATGAAGATATCAATAGAAAGAAGAATATGTTATGAAGGTTAGATTTATTTTGATAATATATCATATTTTTATCCTTTAACTAAAGGACCTAGGATCTTAGGTGAAGTTTCAAGAATAAATTTAGGATTTGGTGGTTGGTTTAGAGATAAATAATCATCAAGCTGAACCAAGGATGTTTGTAATAATGAAGAATCTGATGTGAGAAATTGTTGAGTAATGTTTGTTACGAATGTTTGATAATGAATAGAATTTTCAAGAGCATCATCTTTAGAAATAGGGATATTTAGATAATAAGAAGACTACTTTATAAACCTTTTGATTTTTAGCTTGAGAGGCCTAGAAATTGAAGCAATTGTTGAAATAACCAATTTTTTACCCTCTCCTTATATATAAAGAATGTCTTCACTCTCATTAGTTATTTGAGATGTTATAGCTTCTAATTTATATTATTTGTGAAAGCTCCCTAGTTTAGCTTCTATTGTTGGTGGTAGTGGGAAAATTTCTTAGTCAACATTGACCCCTTTGGATTTCATCCATTGTAATGTCCTATCAAGTACACCTCGAGTTCTTCTTACAAGAGAGGTTGAATATTTATTTCTCTAATTAATATTAGGAATTGGTTTATATTCAAGATTTTCATTTTGAAAAATGGGATCTAATGTATCCTCATCATCTAATATTTTCTTAGGGACTTTTGCAATCCTAAATTCACTAACCTATTTTATTGTGAATAATGAGCAATCTCTAATCATCACATCTTTTTCATAATTACAATCTAGCCAATAGTCTTAAAATGAGGTAAAGATGGATATGAATATCCAAGGATGTGTGACACTAAACCTATTATATAAAATTAATCTTTAATTTTAAATGGCCTTATAGTGACACATGTCGTCTCTTCCCCAACTGACTTTGCTTTAGGCACTGATGAGCATGTGTACATGAATATGGAAATAGGAAACTTCACTCCAACCTTATGTTTACTAGTTAATAACTTATGAGTTTAGACCAGTTGTCTTACTAATTCCATTAGAGCCCATTTATTATCAACATATTTAGGAAGTATGTATAGTGACAACTTGCATCTATAAACCCTCAGATAAGAAAAAGTTGGAAATTTAATGAACTAGGATTGATATTTATTAATCTCTATTATTGCTTCCACAAAGATTCTCATGTTTTAGGGTTCTTTTTCAAACATACTAAATTAATTCATTATGTACCCTTCAAAAATGATAAACATTTTAGTTTAGGGTGATTTGAAGGTAGAATTCATATATTTTTGTGGTTTTGATATTTCCCACCTAATTTAGTCCACCATAGAATCTCCTCTTAGCAAATACATAAAATGGATATAAAGTCATATATAATTTTAAAGTTGTTTTCACTTCAATTAACTATTTATGGATTGAGTCATTGATTAGCTCCCTGTTGTCAATCAATAATGCTACCCTTGTGATAATGTGTGATACTTCTCACTCCTAAAATAATGAATTCTCTCATTAGTGTGGGTAAATTTTGAAGAGAGATAATATCCATATATAAGGCTAGTTCCTTTTATTCATGCACTAAATATGATCCTAATCTTACTAACTACTAATTTTTGACTAAAGGAAAGGGTAAAAAGATACCGATTATAGTGGAATTGAAATGAAAAATTGGAATAAAGGTGATGCACCAATATTTATGACCACTTTTGCTTTCAATTGACACTCTTAGGAAGGGAAGTAACTTGCACACTATCTCTTCACTTCAGTTATAGTATTTCATACAAAGGACTTGGCAGACTCACTCTTTGCATGGAAGGAATTAAAGGTTATTAAATTCACATCCAAATTTATACTAAGATTAAATATAGACACTTAGATGACATAAAACTCAATTTTTATATAATAAGGTATAGAAACCAAACATTAACACATGAAAACTACTGATTAACAATGTTATATCAATGGAAATCACCATAAACTTCACACAAAAATTGAAAATGGAGGAAAAGAGCTTCTTATTTATTCAAGAGGTTTAGTACAAAAATTTGGTAGCCTTTTAGCATATAAAAATAAAAAATTGATAAGATAATTTTTGAAAATGAAATACAAATAGAAAATAATAGGACAAGGAAGATAAAGTAGCCCCAAATAGGGGTGACTAGTTTTGTCTTAAAACCCTTCAAATTGTCATGTAGTGTTTCCTAAATTCTCTTTTTTCACCCTTTACTAAAATTAACATATAGGTAGAGTAACATTTTTTGGAGAAACTTGAAAATGTCTTCATCACTGATTGGTCAAGCTTGATCACTTTGAAGATGCCTAAATCCTTGCTTGCATACCAGATATACTAGCTTACACATCCTTGAAAATAGGTCTTAAAGTCTTAATTAATACCTATATTTAAAATTTATCCTTATCTATTTATGAGTTATATCCACCTTATTTGTGATATTATAAGGTTCCTTGAATCATCTTTGACCCTTTCAACTTGTTAGGCATATGAGGGAAAGAAGGTCTTGTTAGGAGTGTTAAATACTCTTTCAACCCATTTGAATGTTATTTGTAATTTAAACTAACTTATTATTGGCATAAAAGTGTCGTGGAAGAGATAATAAACCTTATATAACCTCTTTAATATTTTTTATGCCTTGACTTAGTTCATTATTCATTTAAACTCCACCTTAAGCAAAGTGGCATAGGAAAGAGAAAACTTGGATTTGCTTTGAATAAGGAAATATTACTCCATGGATGGATTTTAAAAATCATTTTATAATTTTAAAAAGGCACTTGGAGGCATAAAACCCTCCAAAATATGTAATAATGTTCCATTTGCTTGATTTTAAACCTATTCCTTGTAGCCCTAAAAATACGTAAACCTCCTTGTGCAAAAGAGAGTATAATGGAAAAATAATCACATTTTTTAGGACCTATTATCCCAATATATCTCCATGACAATTTTTAGGAACCAAATCTGATTGGAAGTGTCTCCTTTTCTACCATTTCTATCTCTAATTAGGCTTCTTAGGCCTATAAATAGACATTTGGCCCAAATGGACACCCACACATGTGAAAAATACCAAAAGAGATTGATTAAATTTACCTATCCTAATACCATGTTCCATTCCAAATTTAATGTTTTGAGACCTTGTGTAGATGGATAAATGATGAAATAGCCATTTGCAAGCCTAGATGTTTGTGCATGCTTGAGAGGTAGTTTGATATGTTTTTCATGAAACTTGTAGTTTTTTGTACTTGTACATGGATTTTTGAGACCTATAACACCTTTATACAACTAATTTATCAAGAGTGAGTTCTCTTATTAAACTCATAAACCTTCATCTAATATTCTTGGTTTGTAAAACTATATTTTTCTCACTTTTTGACCAAGTGGTCAACTTGTAAGGATGGTATAACACTTTGAGAGACATAAATAAGATTTATTATGATATTATAACCTATTAAAATTCCATATAATCCTCTATAAATTTTTTAAGGATCATTCCATAACTTATACATCCACAAACAAAACTTAAACTACAGATTTTGTCTTATTCTATATGGTATTGTACCTGCACATGTGAACCAACACCTTGAAATGGAGTATAGGATAGTTTTTAATGACATTAAGATAATTTTTATGTCATATAATTCCATTTAAGGGATTTAAGAAACACATTTTATTTATCAGGTCACTTTTAGAGGTTTAAGAAGGGTTTAGAGGCTCAATTGGTCATAATGATGATTCATAGAGTTAGGAGGCCTAACCCAAAAAAACATAATAATAGAAATTATTATACAACATCCTTATAATCAAAAAAATACACTCAATCCCATGCAACCAATCCTATAATTACAAATAAAAATTATGTCCTTTTGAGCTCTTTGACATGTAAAACAAGGTTTTATGAGTATCTAGTCTTCTTGTTGATAGTTCATACTAGTGTGGGATCCTAAGACTGAAAAAATTATATATTTTTGAATAAATATGTCCCATATAACACCTAAAATAACCTATATCTACCATTAAACTATTTGGTGAAGTGTTAAGCTTTGCAAACTTGCTTCTCAGGCTGGTAGACTACTGTGAGAAGGTTGAGAAAGGTCATTTTGGGTCTTACGACTACAAAACACATTTTAATGGAAAATAAGTCTCTTAAATTTTTTTAAAAGATACATAAAATTATTTAAAATTATCTTACCTAAATAATAAACTTCTAAAAGGTCTGAACCCTTGAATCTTTACTACTTATGGGTTTTTATGCAAGCTATGTTTGTTAACCCTAATGGTCTATTCCTTGATCTTATCTCCTCATCCAATAGATCAAAAAATTATGGAAGTATTAATTATGGTCACATATAATCCCCTTTTTACTTTTATACATCCAATTGTTAGTGAGAAATATGTTCTCCTTACCTTGGTCTAGAGTAGTCCTGTAAGTCTCTAATGCACTATGTCAGCTTAGACTGAGCCTTGTCTTATTGACTATGATTTTGTTTTAAAATTCCAATGGACATGTATTAATTAAACACTTTCTCTTATATCTCATCAAAATTAAACTCTCTAACACTTATTACCATCATAAGTGTGATCTCTCTCCATTTTCTTACTCCAATAAATGACTGTTTGTATTAAGGCTATTCGATATATGTGACTTTCACTATTTAATTTGCATATATGGATAAATTTAAGGTAATAATACATTTAATATGTATTAAATATTCAAAAATTAAATCACATTTTGAAAATTTCTAACGCCCTCACTTATCCCTCTCACACAACTTTCTTCATGTATTTTAGTACATAGTCTTGAGTGTAACTTCACTAGACCTTATGACTGAGTTCATGAGATATATATTTCTATGAACGATATTTTTAACCCTATGTATAAATTTAAAATATTCTATTCAAGAAAATTTTCATTCAAAATTCAACCTCAGTATTGTGCTTCACATCCATCTCATTGACCTTAGAGAAAACTTGAGCTTAGTTTGGTTGATTTGAAGTGTTTATTTAGAGTTATTATACTTAAATAGAGAAGGTGAATAAACATTAGGTCCTTGAATAGGTTAAAAAATACGTAACTCACCTCATAACACCTTTTGAAAATTTAACAATTCAAATTCTTATTTTTGCGTACTTATGTCCTCATGTGATCACATATAGGCTAGCATAATTGGTTGTGATTGTAGACTTCAAAAGTTAATTTTCCTTTCTCTTGGTTACTAATATTATTATTGGTCCTTAATAGAGAATATTATATTCATTATCTATACCCTAATCATCCATCACATCCATATTATTTACCTTCACAGAAGTTTATATTGCATAACACGATCGTTATTTGAACCAAAATACCATGACTGTAGGTGCACATTTGGTGCTTGACTATAGATGTAGAGTTGAAATGACCTAATTTGGTCAAATTTAATGATTATTTTTATCTCTTAATATTTTATTAATCTTATTCATTATCTCGTTAGAGTTATGAGATATACCTCAATATTTCTTTTATGCATTTTGTCCTCACTTTAATTTGAAACTAGAGTTATCTTTCCTAACAACCTATAGATATTAATTTAGGTGTTTGAATGTATTTTAGATTTATAAATTATTTTAAAGTAATTTTAAACTTTAATAACATCTTCTAAAATGTTAATCTAACTTCCCAAAACCCTTAATTTTCATAATCACATAACTGTTTAAGAATACCCTCTCAAATGCTAGATTTAGGTGGTTTGGGTCTCTTTGGTCTCTGTACAGAAAGAGGGACAAATAATAAGGATGAATCAAATGCCAAATTTAAATAAATACCATTTTTATCATATTTCACTTTGAATTTTCTTGTAGAAGCATTAACGTAGTATAAAAGGCTTTAATTAGCATGAAACCACAATATAATTTTACCTTAAACATTGATAAAAACCTTAATCTCCACTAAAATGGAAAACTAGAGTCTTTGTTGGTGTTTCAAGAGTTAAATACATTAAGATTAAATCTAATTATCTTTAAAATTCTTGATGTGAACTTGAATAATGTTTAGACCAACCTCATAGCTTGTAAATAATGAAAACTTCTTGTTACTTTAAAGTCTACTAATAAACCTTAATCTCTACTAAAATATGTTTTAAAGTCTTCTTGTATGATTCTAACTTATACCTTGGTGGCATATAGATAATTATTATCCATTCAAGGGGATTATATCACTTTTAATGTTCATATGACACCTTCATAACTCATCTTTAGGTGCACATATACCTTTTGACATCCTATTTAGTTGGTAATACACAGACTTGTGTTAGGACCCGGGAACACAATTGATTACCATATACAAGCAACTAAACACGGAATTAACCAGAAGCAATAAGTAACTAGAATTCAAAAATAACACAGAATATGAGAGACAATACCCAATTGTATTAATACTCTTCTAGAAGGAAATATAACAAAGAAGATGCCATAGTCTTCTTCCTTACACTCCTCTAGGGCTCCCACACCTCTAGGGCATAAATAGTAAATATCTTCAAGAGCTCACTCTCTCAATTACAGTCCCAACAATCAACTCAAACATAGAGTTGTTGTTCACCTCCACCAGCTAGTAACAATACTGCCAGTCCACCAGTCAGTAACAATAATGTTGGTTTACCAAGTACTCCACGTAATCCAAGTTCGAGTATACACACATACTCCAAGTACACAACGTACTCCAAGTAGATCTCACCTGATCTTGCTACCTATTGTGTTGCTGACCTCCCTGATCTTGCACACCTACAAATCAACCTAGTTTTGCACACCTGCAAACCTAGACCTCACACACACACACACACACCTACAGATTAACTGACCTTACTTACACATGTAGATCTCCTTCTTGATCTTTCACACCTACAAACCAACCTGATCTTATATACCATGAAGAACACTTGTCCTCCAAACTAGCACCCCTATGGATCTTCTACTAGACCTTGCTCTACCATAGATCTACCTGATAATACACACTTGGCACTGTGTCACTATGAGGAGCCAACCTTGCTCTCTCTATCTAGCACCCTATGAATCCCTACTTTGATCCCTCACACTTTACAATATAGCCCATGAGTCTATTATATATATCCCATGCAAACAATAATTAGATCCATAGCTCAAGACTAAAATTAGCCTTTAACATGCAAATAACTAGTTCATTAAACTAACTGTTCATCAACTAGCAGTTCTGGAATTGCATAGGCGACCGACGTTGGTCCCTGTCTGGCTAGAGATGACTGACATCGGCTGATACCTGACTGATGTCAGTTGCTCTGCTCACTATATATGACCAATGTCATTTGATCAGACTAATGTCAGTTGCTCTGCAACTCAACAACCTCTCAGCAACCTCCTCCATGTTTGCATCATTGAAGCTTTTAGCTCCACAACCTAACAACTTGACTATGTCATTTAGGCATATAAGGCCTAATTGGATATCTTGCTCCCATAAGTGTCATTATCAAATTTAAGACCTCTATATAATTTTGGGAGGTACTTCATTTTCTTCCACATTTCATTAATTTCCATCATGACTCTTATTCTCATGTCATTTGTCATATTGATCTCTACCTTATTCATTAAATTCCATGGGAGAAATCTTAAACCATAAATATTATGTGTGATCTCTTTAATCTTAAAATAGCATGATTTCTAAGACATAATATTAAATTTCTAATTTATATGAATCAAAATTATATCTTTATTAATTATATTACAAGATCATCTCACTATGACACTCTTACACATTAGAAGCTCATTAGAATTGTAACTATACCTTGTGAAAGACACCATCTAACTCAAGATATCTTAGGGAATAACCTCTTCAAGATGAAGGAAAATTGATTTTTTTTTAATTGATAAATTTTAAAGATGAATACACTCATTTGATATATCAAACATGCTTGAAAACTACTGACTTTAACAATCAACATAGGCAGCCGATTTCCTTCCAAAATAATATTTATCAAGATAAAGTACCTAATGATTAAATCATTAAAAAATTCTTATTTAACCCTAACATCATCTCACTATAACCATTTTTTTCTATCAAGTTATGAAGTGAATAAAATAAGACAAACCTAGAGCCTATCTAGATGACTAGGACATAGTGACGACCTTACACTCTTAGTGATTATTCATAAAGATGGGTAAATGAATCTAAAAACTAATGACACTAAATTAAAGTTAATTAGGTTCCCTATCATTTCCCAATATATTTAGACTTGAATCTCTCTCTCTTGACCATAATGAGTAAAAACTAATGGCCTTTCTAGAGCTTCTAAAGAAGTTTATAGGAGATATAAATTGGTTTTCTACATTTTTACACCTAAAAATCCTTTTAAACCATGTATTTGAACTTGAAATGAGGTATTTAAGAATCTTTGAGGTTAATTATACCTTGAAAACTTGTGTGGATAGCCTTAAAATAACCTCTTTCATACTAAAACTACCATAACAAGTTGATAAACCTGATGAAACTACTATAAAAAGTATTCATTAGACCTTTTCATGTCTAAATATGTACATCATGACCTTATTATAATATTATACTTCCATTATCATGAAAAAACTACTCTAGAAGCCAAAAAGTGATTCAAAATGCAACCAACAAGGTTATGAAGTTTGATGAGCCCTAAAAATGTCATGTTTTTGACCTCATATGTCACACTCATCCTTATTATTTAGCATGATTTTGAGTTTCTTTCCCATAATTTCTATATCTTACAATGACCATAATCTTTCAAATAACATTATGTTCTCATACTCTTTGAATAGTTAGAACTATGTATTGAAATCAAGTATATAATAGTTATCTTCTACTATAGGATGCTTTTCTCTATAATGTGTTTAAAGATGTTTTAAAATAATAGGTATATAACAAATAAATATCCTATATAAAAACGAATATCATCATGCAGACACAAGATATAGCCACTGCATGGAAAATCCATATATGAAAAGAATTTGATTCCTAGTTTAACCAACTCACAAAAATGAATGATAACCTCCATGGAGTACAATAAGGATGTGGTTGAAGACTAAAACAACTTTGTTTACCCTAAGGCAATATTTTAGGATTCATATGAATGGTGACCTTAAAATAACAAGCCAATTTTTATTATCTTAAGTTGAATGTTTCTTAGTTTAGAATAAATATTATTTTGTATAAAACAATCTCCCTTGTTGTATGTGTGTGTGTGTGTATACATATATATGTGTGTGTGTGTGTGTGTGTGTGTGTGTGTGTGTGTGTGTGTGTGTGTGTGTGTGTGTGTGTGTGTGTGTGTGTATAAATGTGTGTGTGTGTGTGTGTGTGTGTGTGTGTGTGTGTGTGTGTGTGTATATAGGTAAAAAAGGGTTGAGAGGTAGTAGATATCAATTTGACAAATATCAGAAGTACATTTTGTAAAGTAGTTCTCATTGTAATTTCCTTATATAAATTAATTACTATATTTGGATTAATATGAAAAATAATTTTTGAGTTCATTTAATTTTTTTAAGATGAAATATTGAAGTTAGAGTCAAAAGGAGGAAGGGCCCCCTTTGAAAGTCTTGCAGCAAAAATGCAACCCATTAAATAGCTAAGCATGTTATTTAGTTTCCTTATGTGTTGTGTGTTTTATTTCTAAAATTGTGTGATTTCCAATCTTGCATATAATTATTTTAAGGGAATATTAAAATAATGCAAGAATCTAATTCAAAACATTATGTTTATGTTCAATTCTAGCATTTCATTTCTTGCATGATTTTTAGCATCATAGATTACAATCAACTAGAAGGTCAAATTTAAAGATTGAGTGTGCACATAGAGTGACATCATCCTATCAAGTCTACATCCTTGGGTTGAAATTTAAATGAAGTAGAAGATATAGTTCTATGTTAACTCTCTTTGTTCATTTTTGATCAAGAGAAGTGTATCTAATTATGACTCAACTGGTAGTCATTTTTGACACCATTATTGGGGAAGGGTGTCACACGCTTATAATTGTCAATCATGATAGTGATTGTTTCTGGATGTGTATTTTTTTTCTAGATATTTTTGTTCTTTACATTAAATTTTTCTTGATTTTATATTTTAAACTTACTTTTTTTAATTATGATAGTTGAAATTTTCAAAAAACCCCATATTACTAACCCTGTGTAGGTAGGGTGGGTGAAAATTAAAAAAAAGAAAAGTGGTTTACATACATGCAAAGTGAAGGGGATTATATAGGAATATTTTTGAATAAATCATCAACCAATGATATAATATCATAAATTCATCTTGTACCAGTCAAGGAGCACAAATAAATTCATGGAGATCACTCATAGTTATTAATAGAAGAGGTAGAAAAGGAGGAATTTTTGGCTAGATTGGTAGCACAAGCTGGAGACTTTGTAGAGGTTCATACCCTTAAAAGAGACCCATATGTACCACCTTTGATATTCCACACCTTATCACCTCGTACTTAGGAATTTGAGGTTCACTTCCCTTCATCACTCGAATTTCTTGCTAAGGAGGTGTTCAAGGTTAATCTTGTTCCTATAAGAAATACTAGGCTAATAGAATCTTTCAATTTAGAAAGATGTTTTGCTGAGACACAAGGTGAATATTATGAAACCTTTACATGATCTCAATTATATATAAATCTATATATTCCTAAGAAAGAAGATAAAGTCTCCATCTTCTACACCTCAAGAAATATAAGAATTGATAAGAATTTTTAGTGATGGGTGACAACAAATTATTGTCTACCAACATAAATAGTATTCATGGAGGATCCTCAAGAAGCAAAAACTACTAATGAGTCCACTAAATTTTAATTCCCTATCCTTAATCCTAATATAAATGTACCCATGAATAATACTCCTCACTCTACCCTCCCTACATTTAGGGGGAAAGCATATGAGGATACAAACACATTTATTATTGAATTTGACGTCTTATGCCACATGATTATAATCAAGATTCTCAAAAATAATTTTTTTTCTATCAACACTCAAGGATGTAACACTTATATGGTTCATGGGAAATGGAAAGGATCCCATTTCTACTTGGGAAGAAATGAAGGAGAGATTTTTGATAAAATACCAATACTATTGTAGGGGTATAAACTATAGGAGAGATGATAATTATGAATGACACAAGCTAATGATGAGTCATTAAAAAAAAATATGAAACCTTTTTTATTCAACTTATAAAATTCCAAAAAAACTACAAGAATAAATAATTGGTCAGGTTGATATTACTAAAAGGGATTAGAGTTGATTGTCTAAAGGCGCTAGATCTAATGTTTGGTGTTGATGTTTCTAAACTAACCTTTAATGAACTAATAGTTTTATGTACAAACTACTCTAGATCAACCATGAATAAAACTAGGGGTATAACCCTTCCTACAAAATTTACAATAGGACTATCTAAAGGTAAATTTAGAAACATACTCCAAGACATTAAGCAAGACATTACTAACCACCTAGATACTCAGCTTGATACATTACATACACAGAGGAAGCAAGAAGAAAATAAAAAAGCCTTAGCCTTCTATTGTCTTGAATGTAGAAAAAAGGTGGATTACACATGCCATTATATGAAAGCCTAGGTATCTAGCATAATTGAGGAGAATCCTAAAATATTAGAGCTACATACCATAGGAGAAAATGAGAATTAAGTGTTTTTCATGGCTCAATAGAAACCATGGGTGCAAAGATCAAGTATGCCATCAAACTCTATGTTTAGAAATTCTCAATTCTTAAATAATCCTTAATATAGTTCTTGGATAAATATACCTAGCCAAAATTAGGCCCAAAAAAATTGGTAGCTATCCAAAAATCAATTTGGATTTAATAGAATGGACAATAACCTCAACTTAGGTAATTCCAAAACCAACAATGGATCTTTCCCTATAATCCATGCCATTAGCAATTGAGAGCTAATCAAGGATTTCCTCAAAATATGAAACGACCACAATAATAATAGGCATTAATTCCAAACACTTAGAAACATATTAGAAACACTCAATTAATTGACCAACTCATCTCCAACCCTACCAATAAGTTGGTTCAACCAACACAATCCACCAAAATAATGCAATACGCAACATACACCTTGGATATCAATCAAGTCCAAATTTGCTCAGGATGTGTTTTTCCATAACCCACCTCACCCATAATCATATAAAACTTTGAATAACATGATCCACTCAATACTAATCCACTTCCACCCATGGCAATCCTGAGCTAAGTACACTACAAAATTAAAAAAGAATATGATAATCCTCTTTTTTGGAGCGATTGAACATATCATGCCCTAAACTAGAGCTTGAATTTTATATATTAGGATAACTCAAGAATGTGTGAGTAAAAATACCACTCTTTCAAGAAATAAAATATGTTCCTATATATAATTAGGTTGTTAGAGAGTTATGTTTGCAAAATCTAGGAATAAAGAAAAAGGATCCTTAAAAATTCTAAGTTATTGGCCAACTAGTAGATATTATGTTGAGAAATATAGTTCCCCCAAAATATTTTGATCCTAAAATTCCTATAGTTAATTTTAGCATCCATGGGCAATCCATATCCAATACTTTAATTGCCTTGGGTGAAGCCATCAATGTGATGACCATGGAGACCATACAATAAATAAAACTTACAACTCTTTGTCCAACACCCACCGTCCTCTAGATGGTTGACAGGTCAATTATTAAGATTGAGGGGATTATTGAAGACTTGGTTATCACTGTGGAATATTATCAATATCTAATAGACTTTATTGTCCTATATCCAAAAAACAACTTAGGATGTTATCCTCTCATCCTTGGCCACCCATGGTTGGCCATCACTAATGCTTTTGTTGGTTGTAGGTTAAGAAAAATGGCAATTTCCAATAGAAATGACACCAAGAAAATGAATATTTATGCACCTACATAGACTTTCCAAAATGATGGACTAACACTTTGGATTGATGACTTTGAAGAAACTATCTCCTTGTAAACTCTCTACATAATTGAGTAGAGTCCAGCTTTGTAAGCACAAGAAGAAGACATTGTCATTACTAGTATCTTATAAAACACCTATCAATAGGATCTTATAGCAACAAACATGTTGGAATGTACACCATTCCCCCATTATAATAATTCTCCTAAGAATTATCTTTCTAAAACTACAAGGAACATTTGGAAATTCCCATGCTTTATTTAATAAATAAATTAGACATTTTAACAAATAAACGTCTCAACATCAGCACCTCCTTTATACCCCAACAAGAAAGCTAATTACTTATAATGTTGAGAAATCACACAACAACATTTTCTTAGGATTACCATGACATGAGAGGAATGCCCTCAGATTTATGAATGCATAATATTTACATTAAAGAAGATTGCCAACCTATTCACCACCCCCAATGATGAATGAATCTTGTAGTTAAAGACATTATCAAAACTAAGTTGCGAAAACTCTTAGATGTAGGATTTATTTATCCCATTTTGGATAGATAGTGGGTCTCTCCCCTTGTTATCATCCTTGAGAGAGGGGGAAAATGGCATATCTATGTTGACTATCTAGATTTGAATGTTGCTACTAGGAAGGATCATTTTCCCCTTCCATTTATTGATCAAGTGTTGGATACATTAGCTGGGAAAAAGTATTCTTCCTTCTTAGATGGATATAGTGGTTATAATGAGATATGAATTACTCTCAAAGACCAAGATAAAACCACTTTTACTTGTCCTTGGGGAACCTATGTCTATGTCATCTTACCATTTGGTATTTGTAATGTCCCAACTACTTTTCAAAGGGTTATTTTGAGCATATTTTTTTGTCTCTTTCATGAATGTGTTGATCTATATATGGATGATTTCACTATCTATGGGTATACATTTGAAAAAATGCTTACCAACCTAGAAAAAGTTTTTTAATGCTACCAAGACCATCAATTATATTTAAGTAATGAAAAATGTTACATGTTTATGATAAAAAGGATTGTGTTAGGGCATCACATATCGCATTTTGGAATTCAAGTTAACTCATCAAAGATAAGTATCATTAAGGATCTACCCACACCAAAGAAGCATAAAGATGTTAGAAGATTTTTAGGAAATGTTGGTTAGTATAGATGATTCATCAAAGATTTTAGTAAAATTGCTACCCCATTATTTTGATTTATTACTAAGGATGTTGAATTTACTTAGACTAATAATTGTCAAAATACCTTTAAAAAACTCAAAGACCTTCCAATAAAAACTCCTATTCTAAAAGGGCCTAATTGGAAGAAGCCTTTTCATATCTAGACATATGCATCCAATACCACTTTAGGAGCTATCCTTGGCCAAAAAGATGAATCTTTGAGTTATGCAATCTATTTTATCAACAAGAATATTCAAGGGGCTAAACTCAACTACACTATAATAGACAAGGAATTTATTACCATCATCTATGCCATCAAAAAAATTTGACACTATGTTATAGGTTACTAAGTATTCATCTCTACAAATCATGTAATAATTAGGTATTTAATGAAAAAACCTGATGTAATATGCAAAATAATTAGATAGTTAATTTTTATATAATAATTTGATATTAATATTATGGATAGACTAGGTAAATATAATGTAGTTTAAAAAATAATGAGCACAGTCCTATTGTTGATGATTCCTTTCCTAATGACCATTTATTTATAGTAACTATTCAATCTCCTTATTTCATAGATATTTATAACTATCTTGTTGTAGGATCACTTCCACAACATTTATCATCTAGGAAAAAATAGCATCTTATCCAAAAGAGAAAATATTATTCATAGATCATAGGATATCTCTTTATCAGTAGACTAGATTTAGTTATGAGAAGATGTATCCGAGAAGATGAATTTTATGACATTCTTAGAGCCTACCATGATGAACCCTATAGGGGTAAATTTAATACCAAACATACTACTATGAAATTACTTACTACCATATATTATTTCCCTTATTTTCATAAGGATATCATGATGTATACCCATAGATGTGATCAATGCCAACATATGAGGAAACCCACTCACTCTGATGAAATGCCATTATAGCCATGAATGTTTTTGGAACCTTTTGATAAATGTGGAATAGATTTTGTGGGTCATATTGATCTTAAATCCAAAAACAAGGAATATATACTAGTATGCTTTGATTATGTCATAAAATGGGTAGAGGTCAAGGCCATAACCCATGTTTGAGATGAAAAAGTAGTTGAGTTTTTGTATGAAGAAATCTTCACCTGATATGGAATACTAAGAGAAATAGTCATAGACCATGGACCATAATTCACATTAGATATCATATCCAACTTGGTAGAGAATATAAAATTAGACATAAAAAGTCTACCCCTTACCATCCTCAATCAAATGGTCAGGTGAAAGTTACAAATAGAGAATTGGAAAATATCTTCATTAAGACTATTAACCTGCATAGAAAATATTGGTCAACTCATCTTTTGGAAGCAATCTAGTCTTACAGAATCACCTAGAAAACCATAACTGATTCACTCCATATGAACTAGTTTATGGTAAGAAACCTATTTTTCCATAAAATTTGAGCATAAAACATTAAGTATAGCACTTAATTTGGGCTTGGATATTTCAAAAAATCAACAAGACAAGATCATGTAGTTGAATGCACTTGATGAACTAAGAAAAGAAGCACTTTCATCACATTAAAATAGTGCAAAAACAATGTATGGGTTGGCATGATAGGAACATCAAGACTAAGAATTTTCAACCTAGTGATTGGGCTCCTCTTTTTATCTCTAAAAACAAGGATCATAAAGGAAATTTGTAGTCCATATGGCTTGCGCCTTATGAGATCATGTAATTTTTTAACAATGGAGTTGTAAATCTCATGACCATTGAATCTATTCAATTCCAACTTCTTGTTAATGCCCACAAGTTTAATATATATAAGAAACTATTTTCCAAGGAAATTCCGACTCACCAACTTCTTAAAGAACAACATATTTCTCTCTTTCATGAATCAAATCAACTTGTTCTTATAGCCAAAGGGTATTTTTTCAACCCTTCTCTAATATTTTACAAGAGCAATAAAGCTTCCTATATCTAAGAACAATCCATTCACAATGGATTAGTTTAGGTTGAATAAAATCCTACCTCTTATATTTCTATAATTTTAGTTTAGTTGGGACCAAAAAATATAAAAAACAAAAATGGAGAGCACTACAACAATGAAACTTTTGTTTTCATGTACTTTTAATTGTAGATTCATTATTTTAAATCAGAAATACACTTTCCTCTTTACTACAGGATGAAACTATTGCTATTATAGGATATTTATTATTGTTTCAAGACACTTTTGGTTGTTTTAGGAAACATTTATCATTTCCATATGACTTCTTATCACTCCATCATACATTACATTCTTGTAAAGCATTTTTGATTCTAATCAAATGACAACACATGCCAGTACACCTCACTCTACCACTTTAACTAATCATTTATGCATTAATGAAAGGTATTCTTACAAGTACTATGGTAATTATCTTATATTTATTTCATGTCATAGGTTTTAATTATTATTAAGATGATGTTTCTTAATGTTATTCAAATGCTTCTATATCTTCTCCTCTATCGATTGATGTGACCATTGAAGCACTACTACCTGTTGGGGATCAACCAACAATAGATTACACTTGTGAAAGCAATAAACGTGGAAATAAATTAGATAGACAAGTAACTAGAATGATAAATAACAAGAACAAGAGATACAAGAAACCACCCTGAAAACTTGTATTAACAAACTCTTTACAAAAGAAATACAATTGAAGAAACTTCTTTCTTCCACACCTCTCCTAGATGTATAGATCTCTCACTAGATCTCTATTCCTCAAGAGCTCTCTCTCTCAAGAACAATCAACTCCAACAAGCCTGGATTGATTCAATTCTATACTGTTCTTCAACATACCAATTCTACAATAATTCACACAAGGCTAAGAAGATCTAATCCTACATATAGAATTAGGAAACTTGAGCATGCACTTACAACAAGCAGTTAAGCCTCTTGAAC
Source organism: Torreya grandis (assembly GCA_037957365.1). NCBI lineage: Eukaryota > Viridiplantae > Streptophyta > Pinopsida > Cupressales > Taxaceae > Torreya > Torreya grandis. Next base: position 41,599 of record JARHVA010010909.1, on the reverse strand, counting down.
AAGGGCTCTAAAAATAATATTACTAATAATAGAGATGCGAGCTTAAGACTACAACTTAAACTCATCATGCAAACACTCGCTTCTGTCTTTGGAAATAGCTTCTTGGACGCACAGGTAACCGACGTCGGTTCCTGTTGCTTGCCTATAACCGCCACCGGCTGACCCACTGTCGACGTCAGCGCCTCTGCAACTACACCTAACTGACGTCGGTCACTCCTAACTGATGCCGGTGTCTGTGTAGACTCGAACCTATTAAAGTATGCTCCTTGGTGAAGCTTTTAGCTCCACACCCTAACAATCTCCCACTTGGAGATAAACAGCTACACCAGTACCTGTACAACAACATCTTCTAGCTCCTCCATCTTCAGCTCAATCATGAAGACCAATAGAAGTTGAATGAAGATTCAACTTCTCCTTTGTAACCAGCTTGGTTAACATATCAGCAGGATTCCTATCCATATGGATCTTCTCCAACTTCAACTCACCATCTTCCAATACCTGTCGTATGAAGTGATACCTTAGCTGCATGTGCTTTGTTCTTGAATGAAAGGCTGAATTCTTAGCCAAATGGATTGCACTCTGACTGTCACTATACAATCTACAACTCTCACACTCCCTACCAAGCTCATCCATGAACCGTGTCATCCATATCATCTCTTTGCTAGCTTCTATGGCTGAAATATACTCTGCTTCTGTAGTTGACAGGGCAACAACCTTCTACAACTTAGATATCCAGCTAACTACTATTCCACCTACAGTAAAAACATAACCTATAGTGCTCCTCCTACCATCCAAATCACCTGCCATATCTGAATCTACATAACCATGTAGAGAAGTATCTGAGCCTCCATAGCACAAGTGCTTATTGCTGGTTCCTCTCAGATATCTAAGGATCCACTGAACTGCTTTCCAATGTTCCTTACCTGGATTGGCCATATACTTACTTACCACTCGCACTGCTTGGGCAATATCTTGTCTAGTACACACCATTGCATACATCAAACTCCCTACTGTAGAAGAATATGGAACCTTACTCATGTACTTTACCTCATCATATGAATTAGGACATTGTTCTTTACTCAACTTAAAATGTCCAGCCAAAGGTGTGCTTGCTGGTTTAGCATCCTGCATATTGAACCGTTTCAACACCTTGTCCACATAATCTTCTTGAGACAATATCAACCTGTGATTTTTCTTGTCTCTCTTAATGCTCATGCCAAGGATTTTCTTTGTTGCTTCCAAATCCTTCATAGCAAACGTTTGAGCTAATTTCACCTTAAGCTCAGAGATATCCTGCATGTGAGATCCTGCAACCAGCATATCATCTACATACAACAATAGAATAATATATCTACCATTATCAAATCTCTTGAAATACACACAATGGTCATATTGACACCTACTATAGCCATGCTCAGTCATAAACCTGTCAAATTTTAAGTACCATTGCCTAGGAGCTTGCTTGAGGCCATACAAGCTTTTCTTCAGTCTGCACACAAACTTCTCCTTACCCTTGACCTCAAATCCTTCTGGCTATTCCATATATATTTCCTCATCCAAATCTCCATGAAGAAATGATGTCTTAACATCTAGCTGCTCAAGATCCTAATCCTTAAAAGCAACCAAAGACAATACAACCCTTATAGAAGTCATTTTAACAATAGGAGAAAAAATCTCACCAAAGTCAATACCTGGATTTTGTGCAAATCCTTTTACTACAAATCTGGCCTTATATCTCATCTATCCATTCTCACCTTCTTTCAACCTGTAGGTCCATCTGTTCTTGAGTGTTCTCTTACCAGCTGGTAATTCAACCAAATCCCATGTTTGGTTCTCTCTTAAGGACTCCACTCCTCAACCATGCCACGCTCCCACTGACTCTTGGACTCCACCTATATTGCTTCTTCAAAACTCTCTGGTTCTCCACCATTAGTTAGCAATAAATAAAATAAAGAAGGAGAATATCTAATTGCAGGCTTACTCACCCTTTTTGACCTCCTGATGGGTGTCTGAGACTCGTTCACAACACGCTGTCCACCCAAATTCTCTGACAGTGACCGACCTCGGTCACCTCCAAACCTGTTACTAGTCGACGTCCGTTCTGTCTGACCGACCTCGGTGTCTGTCCTACTGACATCGGTCTCTGTACGGCTGATGTCAGTTTTTGTACTGCCAACGCCGGTTCCTAACCTGTCGACATCAGTCTCTGTGTTTTCCTGCAAGTGATTATTTATTTTTTCCACGAGCTCATATTGGACCTTTACCTCATCCAATTCACCATTACTCTACTTAGATTGATTCAACTTCCTTAGCTGATCACAATACATCACTCTTTCGTTGAAAACAACATCACAGCTCCTAATTACCTTGTTAGTTTCTAGATTCCACAATCTGTAACCAAAATCATCTGAGCCATAGCCAATAAACATGCACCTCATAGACTTAGCATCAAGCTTCTTTCTATTTTCTTTATCTATGTGCACAAAGGCTTCACAACCAAAAACTTTGAGATATGAGAGATCAACCTTTTTACCTGTCCATGCCTCTTCTGGAATACCACCATCCATAGCTGTAGAGGGTCCTCTGTTAATCAGGTATACTGTAGTGTCAACAGCTTGTGCCCAAAACTATAAGGGTAAACCAGCATGTAATCTCATACATCTTGCACACTCCATTATTGTCCTATTCATCCTTTCAACAATTCCATTCTACTGAGGTGTCCTTGGAACCGTCCTTTGCCTGCAGATTCCATGCATATAACAATAATCTCTGAATTTATAACTGCAGAACTCACCGCCATTGTCAGTCTCAGGCACTTTAATCTTTTACCTGTTTCATTCTCAACCATAGCTTTCCAAATCTTGAAAGTCTCAAATATATCATATTTTCTCCTAATACAATAGATCCATACCTTCCTTGTAGCATCATCTATGAAAGATACATAGTACTGTGATCCTCCAATGGAAGCAACTTGAGCCGGTCCCCACACGTCTGTGTGAACAAGTTGCAACTTATGCCTCTTCTTAGTAGACCCAATCTTGAGAAAACTAACCCTTTTCTATTTTCTAAATACACAGTGCTCACAAAACTCTAGATCTATGCCTTTTAAATCTGAAAGCATACCTTTGGACTTAAGAATTGACATCCCCTTCTCACTCATGTGGCCAAGCCTTGAGTGCCATAATTTAGCATCCACATCTGAAGTAGATAATCCAGAAGGAGATTTGTTAGTAACACAATTACACAAATAGAGAGTACCTTCTCTCTTACCTCTAGCCATAACAAGTGCACCCTTGGTCACCTTCCAAGATTCTGCTATGAGAGTTACTGTACAACCCTCATCCCCTAACTTTCCTACAGAAATCAAATATCTCTTCAAGCTAGGAATGTGCATCACATCTCTCAACACCCATGTGTTGCTATTCTGCATCTTCAGCTGCACTTTACCTTTGCCAATTATTTTACAGGGCTCATCATCCCCTAGATACACTATTCCAAAATCTCCATGGATATAGTCACTAAAATATTCCCTGTTAGGGGTAGCATGTAAAGATGCACCAGAATCTAATACCCAAGATTCTATATTATTATGCAGAGAGAAAATTAAAGCATCTTGTGCAATACCTGCAACCTTGGCTTCTTCCTTTCCTTCATGCTGATTGTCCTCCTTGGGCTTTGACCAAAAATCTCTACTTATGTGCCCCATCTTTCGACAATTCCAACATTGTGGCCTTCTGCCATTTCTAGATTTAGATCTGCCTTTCCCCTTAGATTTGGATCTTGATCTACCTTTCTTGCTCTTCTCTTTTTGCCTTCCCCTGCTCTCAAAACTTAAAGCATTCCCAGATGTCTCTTCTATGCTTTTCCTGCGTATTTCCTCATTCAAGATAACACTAACAACATCCTCTACTTTCAAAATATTTGATGCAGATGCATTATTACTTACTGCCATTACTAAGCCATGCCAGCTTTCAGGCAAAGAACATAATATTAAAAGAGCTTTTATTTCATCATCAAACACTATATTGACTAAACTTAATTGATTCACAATTCCATTGAAATCATTCAGATGAGTAGAAACAGATCCACCTTCATTCATATGCAACTTAAATAACTGCTTCATAAGATATACCTTATTGAAAGCTAAGGGTTTTTCATACAAATTTGCTAACGTAGTCATCAACTCTACCGTAGACTTTGCCTGTGATAAATTAGATATCACAGTGGATGCTAGACTCAGTCTTATAGACCCCAGAGCCTTTCTGTCAAGAACTTCCCATTCTTCATCCTCCATGTCTTTGGGCTTCTTTGCAACACCACCTAGCGGTAAGTAGAGATCTTTCTGATATAGATAATCCTCTATCTGCATTCTCCAATGTTGGTAATTTTTGCTATTAAACTTTTCCATTCTCAATTTACTTTCATCTGCCATTGCTTCTCCCACTCAAATAGAAATCCCTACAAAAACCCCTGTGAGAACCTGTAATCAATACACACTACACAGATCTGAACCACCTGTTAGTGAACCTGAGCTCTGATACCACTTGTTGGGGATCAACCAACAATAGATTACACTTGTGAAAGCAATAAATGCGGAAATAAATCAGATAAACAAGTAACTAGAATGATAAATAGCAAGAACAAGAGATACAAGAAACCACCCTGAAAACTTATATTAACAAACTCTTTACAAAAGGAATACAATTGAAGAAACTTCTTTCTTCCATACCTCTCCTAGATGTATAGATCTCTCACTAGATCTCTATTCCTCAAGAGCTCTCTCTCTCAAGAACAATCAACTCCAACAAGCCTGGATTGATTCAATTCTGTACTATTCTTCAACATACCAATTCTACAATAATTCACACAAGGCTAAGAAGATCTAATCTTACATATAGAATTAGGAAACTTGAGCATGCACTTACAACAAGCAGTTAAGCCTCTTGAACAAGGGATCTAAAAATAATATTACTAATAATAGAGATGCGAGCTTAAGACTACAACTTAAACTCATCATGCAAACACTCGCTTCTATCCTCAAAAATAGCTTCCTGGATGCACAGGTAACCGATGTCAGTTCCTGCTGCTTGCCTGTGACCGCCGCCAGCTGACCCACTATCGACGTCAGCACCTCTACAACTGCACCTGACCGACGTCGGTCGCTCCTGACTGATGTCAGTGTCTGTGTAGACCTGAACCTGTTAAAGTATGCTCCTTGGTGAAGCTTTTAGCTCCACACCCTAACACTACCACCACCCCTTGCTATTACCATGAGCCATTCATGCATGTCAATTATATCCCTTGAGGATAAGTGAAAATTTAATTTGGGGGGGATTTTCCATAATTCAAACTAATTATCTCACTCCTAAATAAAAATCACAAACATTCCACCCAAATCTACAAAACCCTTGCTACAAGAACACAAACCCTATAACTAAAATTTCATCCTAAAATATGGGAGGGGACTTGCTTAAACTTGAGTTACTTAATATCTCTCCTTTGGCCAATAACCCACACATCTTGGTCTTATTTTAGATTGTAGGATGAGCATAATATTTTGAAAGGATACATGCTCTAGATCAAAGAACTGAAGAAGAATTTTCTAGCTCATTGTATAATAACCTGGTAATAGTAAGATGAATGGAAATAAATATAATGAAAACTATCATCAGTAGAGTATCTTGATTACCATTAACAGGGGAAGCATGAAAGGAAAATTTTAATGTTGAGGTAGAGAAGCAAAAATTCATTAAAGGAAATGAATGCTTGAAAACTTCAAAATAGGGCACTACATAGTTATCTTTATTAAGAAGATAGGCCAGAGCTACTGAGTTCATCTATAGATATTTCATCTATGAAGGGAGATATTTCATGTTACATGACATTCAATTCAAATTCATGAATCATTTATGGCATGTATTGAGATAAATGTCCCCAACTTCTTGCTTAACATAATCACAAAAATGGTATAAATATTTCAAAGAGCTAGTTACAAAGCTCTTTATCATCAATGTTTAATCCAGTTGATTGTTTAAGACTTTTGACAAAGGACTAGACCCAATATAGTTCAAAAGATGTTTTCCAAATACCTCGAAATGTAGAAAGTAATAGTGAGGGAAATGAAGTAGAAGAGGAAATGGAGGTATAATAATAGATGATAGAAGAGTACCTTCCTATAACTCCTAAAGAACCTACAAAATAAGACCTTCCTATAGATCCATAAGAACCTACAAAAAAGTCCTTTCTATAGCCATATAAGAACTTGTAGAAGAAGATCTTCATGCAGCCACATAAGAACCTATAGTACGGACAAATCTTGAATAATGGGCTTCCAAAAGCAAGGAATATAGAATAAGAAAGAAAAAACTCATTCTTTGACCTAACTCTAAGGAATCTAAAGAAGAACTTCCACCTTTCCCCAAAAAGTCTAAGGTCACATCTACTCCTCATAGATCTCACAGATTAAGAGGAAAGATGAAAGGTAAACCAAGAAATAAACCTTATTCTATTATAAAAATTAATTAGGAATCTAGAGAAAAACAAAATACCAGTAATGATGAATCAATAAAGGAATTTAGTTTTGAGACTAGCAAGGAAAAATGTTCTCAAGAAGACAATAAGAAGGTAGAGCAAGCAGAACACATTCCTAAATAATTGTAGTAAGAACCAATATAGAAAGAGGTAGAAAAAATGGAGTACCCTACCATACAAGTGTAATTTCCTAATTTAGAGTAAGCCCTATAGGAAATAGAGTGATTAAGGAAGAAAATACAGGATCATTTAGGAGAAGGACTAGATGCATTTATTGTAATAGCTTCTCAGCTACAACCTCTCTTGAAAACCATCTTGTAGCCATTGTTTCATAACTTTCTATAGAAAAAAAGAAATAGGAAAAACCTATAACTACCCAAGCTATTAAGTATAATTCCTCATCTATAGTTTCCTCTAAATTGATGAAATGGATAGATAGTTAGTCTAAAAGTCTTAGGGCACTAACGAAGGAGAACAAAAAATTGAAAGAAAAGATCATATTTAAAGAAGAAAGAATGTCCAAACTACAGTATCAAATTGAATATATGTCTTGTCTTACTCATGATATCATTAAAGAGCAATGACATAAGTTTAAATTCATGAGAATTTATTATGACATGATGTATGAAGTAATTGATCCCCTCTCTTTCTTTAAATTGTATAAAGAGAGGTCACAAGAAGAATAAACACAATTGTATGATAACTATATCCATAACTATGTTGTGCCTTATGATAGGAAATGTAATCCTAACTTGTATGTTGGATATGTCCTTCTAAAGGCATTTTCATCATATCTTTTGAATGAAAAAAGTAGTGGATGAGAGATGACTAAATACAAGAAAAAGGAAAAGAAAAGATAATTCATTATTAGAAGAGAGTCAACTACACTTGATATTGTGTTGATAGAATGGGATAACATCATGCTGTAGAAAGAAGTCAGAACTCGATTTGCCAGAAATTATGATGGAGCCCAAGATTTCTACTTGGGATTGATAACTTCTATTGGACCCTCAAAAAAATAATCTTGCATTTAAAGATGGAATGAACTCACTCCTAAGCTAATAAGGAAAGATATAGATTCCCATTTCAATTTAAAAGCAACATTAAATAGAGTCACAAGATATATTCTACTTATAGGTGAAATGGGATCTCAATTGTTGAGAATTAAATTCTTACCCCCTCTATTTAAGTATCCTATTCTAGATTAGCAGGATAAACTCCATTAAATGAAGCCAAAGAGGTTATAAATTAGCAATTGTATGAATAACAATGTGGATTTTATGCTCACCTTTTCAGTGGTACCATAGACCCTATGGATTTCAGAACTATTTATAAAATTTAAATGAGTAATTTTATTACTCATGGATGAGCAAGGTCTTAAGTTGGGAGGTGTGATGAGCCCCAAAAATGTCATGTTTTTGTCTTCATCTATCACACTCATCCTTCTTATTTACCACACTTTTGATTTTATTTCCCATAAATTTTCTATCCTCAAACAACCATAATCCTACAATAGCATTATGTTTTCATACTCTTTGAATAATTATAATTGTGTATTGAAATCAAATATATAATAGTTATCTTCTACTATAAGATGTTTTTCTCTATAATGTGTTTAAAGATGTTTTGAAAAATAGGTATATAGCATAGAAATATGCTACAATAAAAGTAATCTCATCACGTAGACACATCTTATAGCCACTACATGACAAAGCCATAGATGAACATAATTTGATTCCCAGTTCAACCGACTCCTAGAAATAATAGTAAACTCCATGGAGTGCAATAAGGATGTAGTTGAAGAATAAAATAAATTTGTTTATCCTAAGGAAATATTACAATATTAACATGAATTGTGACCTTAGCCAAAGAAGCCAATTTTTATTATCTTCAACCAAATATTTCTTAGTTTATACTATATATTTTTTTATATATAACAATCTCCCATATTGTATATATATAGGTAATAATAGGGTTGAGAGGTAGTAGATATCAATTAGAGAAATATCAAAATTACATTTTGTAAATCAGTTGTCATTGTAATTTCCCTATAGTAATTCATTATTACATTTTGATTAATATGAACAATTATTTCTGAGTTCATTCTATTATTTTATGAGGAAGGATTGAAGCTAGAGTCAAAAGGAATAAGGGTCCCCTTTGGAAGTCTTACATCAACAATCCAACCCATTAAATGGATAAGAATGTTATTTTGTTTTCTTTATCTATTATGTGTTTTATTTATGAATTATGTGATTTATAATCTTGCATAGAATTATTTGAAGGGAAGCTTCCAATAGTGTAATCATTTAATTCAGAGTAGTATGTTCATATTCAAATCTAGCATTTCATTTCTTTCATGATTTTTAGCATCTTATATTACAATCAATAGAAGGTCAAATTAAAAGATTGAGTGTGCACATATAGTGACATCATGCTATCAATTTTATGTCCTCAGGTTGACATTTACATGAAGTAGAAAATATAGGTCTATAGTAACTCTCCTTATTAATTTTTATCAAGAGAAGTATATCTAATTGTGATAAAATACTATTCAAATTTATCCAAGCATATCACTAACTAGTTTAACCAATTGTAAAGAATAACATGACCTTGACACAATCCATGAGTCCTATCAAGATGTTGTAGACTCATTTCAACATTTTAAACCCTCTAAAATAGCTCAAGAGGTGGCTAGACAAGATCATATATATGATGATCAAAACCTTAAACTCATAAAATATAACTTAAAATATGATAATCAAGGTTATAGATGACCATTTCAAAGACATTACAAGAAAAACATAATAACTAGTAGGAAAGACAACATGAAAAGTAAAGTTTCATGTTACATGGGTATAATTTGACCTATGAGGTCAACTTTTTCAAGATTTTGGTGACTCAGTCTAGAATCATGCCTACTATTCTTATGAACCAAAAAATTGACATATCTTTTCGACTCATTAGATATATCTTACATTCTAAAATTACTACTAATATACCTGACCAATGAATACAAGACTCTTGACTTCAAATAAGGCAAGTCTTTCTCCTCCAAAAATAAGGAGAGAAGACACACAAAATAATGGAAACCAACTAGCATGACACATGTGCAAGCTAGGAACTTATTTGAAAGAAAACATAATAAAACTAATGTGCTAGATCAACACTTAGAGGAAAAAACAAACTATGTACAAAAGAACTTAAGCTCCTCACCATCCATCTTGGCAAGTTGAAAATAATTGTGGGGTTTTCAATTGGATATTCTTTAAGGGCCACTCCAAATGGATTCAAACTTGGTGCGACCTACCATTTTAGCATTGTCCTCATCCCACTTGAGAACCAAGTCTCCTTATTTGAAACTCCTTGAAGATGTTCATTTATAAAAGTTATCTTAACTTGTGACTGGTGAATTTTCATGGCCAACATGGATTTATTTATAATTTATTCCATCTCCATAATCTCATCATACCTTACCTCCATTGGTTAATTCTCCAAAAACTCCAATTGATGCATTAGTTCTAAAGTAGGGAACTCAAGTTAAATGGGTAACCTTTCTTCCTTTCCATAAACCATCTTATATGGGGAATTGGATATATACCTTTTTTAACTGATCCTATCATCCCATAGATTTGAATTAAGATTTAAATTCCATGTTCTTTAATTATATTCAATGGTACTTCTTATGATCTTCGATAGGTTCTTGTGAGTGGACTCTATAAGTCCATTGCCTTATGGGTAGTATTTTTATGAAGTACTAAGGTATAAAACATGTTTAATATCTCATTTAATAATCCTATATCTCACAAAATCGATGACATTTTCTAAAATTATGGTGGAGGGAACACCAAATCTAGTAAGTAAACCTTTATAAAAATCTAACACACTAGATTCATTTGTTTCCTTCAAAGCTGCTACCTTTGTCCATCTTGTTAAGTAATCCATGGTAGTAAGGATACATTTATGATCCAAGCATGAACAAGGATTAATAACTCCAATGAAGTCCAAACCATATTGAACAAAAGGCTGATCCACATAAACTAGTTGGAGAGGTAAGGTAACAAGTCTTTTAATTTCCTATAAGCATGGAACATTTATTGCATTTCCTCACCAACATATGGGAATATTTGAATATATTGACCAATATTACCCACCTCTCATGATATTAAGGGATATATTTCTTTCTAATAAATGTCTTCCACCATGTCCATCATGGAATTCCTCAAGCAATCTTTCTATTTGTCTTGGATCTATGTACCTTAATAATATAACATTGATGTCCTTATTGAAATGCATGCCATCAATAAGGAGAAATTTAATAGAATAAAATATGAAATAAATTATCCTTGATGAAATTAATTTAGGAGGATATAAAACATCTTGGAGGTACATTACCAAGTCTTGAAACCATCTTAAAGATCATGTATGATCAACTGGAACTTTTTCATTATTTAGTACTAAAACTTCTTCCTTATTTTCTCTCAAGTCTTGGGCTAGGTGTTCACATAATCCTTTGCCTGTAATTATTTTATTGACCTTTATTTAAATGTCATAATCCATCACTCTTGTTATCCAACTTTCCATCTTATCATTTATGTCCTTGTTCAACAAGAACTCCTTGATACTTGGATGAGCAACCATTAGATATATCCTATTGTTAGATAATAAGTCTCTAAAATTGTTAAGTAATTTGGTTATTTAAAGGACATGATTATCTACATAAGTTTACCTTCTCTCATATTCCTCTAATCCTTGATTGAATAAATCTATTGGCTACTCCAAAAAAAAAAATTTTGTTGCATGAGTATACCTAAAATTGTGTCCACATTAGCATATGTATATAAGATTAAATATATTGAAAAAACATGATTAATGAGGGTAGGAACACTATATATTAATTTTTTTATCTCTTCAAAACTCCTTATGCCATCCTTGTCTAACTAAATATCTAATTTTTCTTAAGAATGGTTGTAAGTGGCTTTTTTAAAGTTACAAAATCTGAAATGTATCTCATAATATTTATCTTTCCTAGAAAACTTTGTAATGCCTTATTATGTTTAGGCAAAGATAAAGCAATTATGGATACTATTCTCTTAGGATCAATTCTTAAACCCTACTTAGAAACCACATGTCTAATAAGCTTACCTTCACATACTAAAAAGACACATTTCTTGGGGTTAAGAGACACCCCACATTGTCTACATCTATCCAACACTTCTTTGAGATGAACCATGTGTTACCTTTCACTCTTTAAAAATATAGTAATATCATCTAAGTATATAATAAAAATCCTATTGATTATAACTTGGAATGCAATATCCATGGCTCTCTGAAAGGTTTCTCTAGCATTAGACAAATTGAATGGCAATTTCCTATATGTAAAAATCCCCCACTTAGTGGTGAAGGTTATCTTATACTCGTATTCTTCCTTAAAATGAATATGGTTATATCCACTATAACCATATAATAATTATAACCTTTCTAAACCAACTACCAATTACAATATATGCTCCATGGATGGTAGTGGGTAATGATTTTTTAGAGAAGCCTTGTTTAAATCATGTAAATCTACATAAAGTTTGATTTCACTATTATTCTTCCTTACCATAACATGGTTTACCACCCAAGTATGATGTTTGATTGGGAAATTAATGGTTGATTCAAAGAGCTTATGAAGTTCAATTCTCATCAAAGGCTCAAGTTTTGGATTGATGGGTCTTTGACTTTATCTAGCTTGTTTTGTATCAACCTCTAGCTCAATGGTGTGTTGAACTAAACTTGGATCAAATCCCTTATATTCACTATAGTTACATGTAAATATATCAAATAGATCCCTACATAAATAAATAAAAGATTCCTTTTGAGATGGAGTACATACTTTACCTAGTTTAAGAGTCCTTTCAACTACTATCTCAATATTAGTATAGTGTTCTTCCTTGGTTGATAATGAATAATTTTATATCCTCACCTCATCATCTCTACTAAATATGTTTTCAAGAATGACCAAACCTTTGGGCAACTTATTATACTTACATTAAACAATCTGATATCCATACTATTGTAAGATCTTTGATTTATTTCTAGAAGATAATTTAATCTCATCTTTCAAGAATCAAACAATCTGATTATCATATTTAAAAAATTTCTAGTTCTCATGATTTTAAATAATATAAGGCCTCACCAAAATATTGAGATGTTATTTATTTTTCTCATTCCTCACATCAACTGAAATACTGAAATGAGCTCTTATGGCAATGAGTTTATTTGCATATTTGTTACTTTCTATTAACACTGCTTGAATATCAAAAGCATTAAAATCATCAAGGAGGTCCCAAAATATATGTTTTTAAGATCTTAGAAATTAATTATTTCTTACATTCATCCATATAACCTAGTGAATCACAAGTTCACTATCACCAAAATCTTGTGAAACACTTATTCCCATATTCCTAGCCTATTGCAAACCATGGACTAGAGGCTCATACTCTGCTACATTATTAGAGAATTCAAAATAAAACTTAATAGAGTAAAATTAACTTTGTTTTATATGTGATATAAGAATAATTCAAGCCCTAGTACCATGTTTGTTCCTTGACCTATCAAAGTAGATCTACCAAAGGCCATCTTTTGACTCACCTTCTTTCACTATAGCTAGAATGTGTTCATCATTTTAATTAAGAAAATATACACTAATTCCCTCCTCTTAAATCATTTTATAGGTATAATTTTAATGAAAATTTTAATCCCATTCATCATTAACTATATAATGAACTATGTCAAGATGTGATTTGTCCTCTACTTCACTAGTTTTTTCTACCTCATCCAAAATGACATAATTTGTGTTCATAACACTTGACATGTAAGGATCCAAATAAAAAAATAAAATAAGATCAAAGTGAATATTGGCCTTAGTCCAATATATTATTATTAAAATCAAATAATTCCAATAAAATAATAAGTAACCTCCAATATTTAATGTGAAATCTCTATACAAGTACATGGTAAAATATGGAGGCAAGTCCACCACCACTACATCTTGCTAAATAGTTATGTTTAAGAAAGTATTCGTTGTTAATTTTAGGTAATTAATCATACCAATAGTATTTTTTGGTGATACATCTAGCTTAAATACACCTTTGGTGTTTTGTTCATACACCAAACCAAGCTTGTCTGTAATCTGCTTAGGCATAACAATATTACTAGATCCACTCTCTACCATATAATTATAGACTAAGGAATTTCCAAAAATTAAAGAGAGATAAATGGTATGTGGTTTACTATATTTTACCTCATATTTACCCAATTTTACCTAATTATGTACTTTATACACTTGTTGTCTCATTAGTTGATCTGAATTTGCCAATACTACACTCTCTTTCTGAGCTAGTTTTAGAGACAACTTAAGGGATGAAAGCTCTTGAATAAGCATGTCATTTTTCCCTAGGATTTATAATTAATTCCACATGATCATGATTATATTATACTCTTAATATGATCAATAAATATTTAAAGTATTTCCACTCACCTTTAGTTGCACTCTTGGCATAACTCATTGATCTTGCACTTGTAATACTTGATGAGATTTACCAACTTCCATATTCTAATTGTTCTAAGATGTCAGGACATAAAACTAATTATTGACACCTTTAATAAAAATATGAGTAATTCTTGGAACATGACCCACCTCTTTGGTCTCTTTAACTTACCTTTTCTTTTCTTTAGTTACAACTGAAACCACATTATTTAAAGTACTAGAGTCACCAACCTGATTTAAGGCCACATGGTCATTAATTTTCTAGTTCACAAAGGTTGAATCCAACTACCCTTGTCCATGATAAACCTAATATTTTTGTTTCATAGCCTCACTATGTTGAATTTATTGAAGAGAAACCCCTTCTTGGGTCATTTGAGGTATCACCATAGATTTATTGACTAAGGCCAAATTCTATTTATCATTTTGATCAAATGGTTACTAACTTGAATTCAACATCATATTATTTTTAGTTATCATAGGAAAAATGGATTTAGATAAGGAAAGAGCATTAGGATCAACTACTATGTAAGGTTTATCCTACATGATAGCTCCTTGAGCTTGATATGAAGGTTTTTATTCTCTAAAGCCTTGATAGGGAAGTTTATTATCTCTAAAAGGCTAATAAGTAGGATGATTAGGTTCTTGGTAATGCCTATTAGCTTCATATTTATACCTTTTCAATTGAATTATTTCATTCCTAAAGGATTATATCATTCCTTTGAGTTCTCTAATATTAGTTGATTGATTAGGAAGGGTTGTAACTTGTACCTAGGGGGAAGGAATTTGAGCCATTATAGGAGTTTGAGGGGATGTAATTGGTTTTTTTATAGGAAAAAATGAATAGGAGGTCTATGTTCCAAGTTTCCAACCTTAATCAAACTATTTTATGCTCTAATAGCCTCTTCATATGCATCTAGAAGTGTAGTGCCACCCATAGACTGAATCATGACACTAATGTCTAAATTTAGAGCTCTTAGATAATATAAAAATGCATAATCTAGAGATTTAATAATCATAAAATGTATCTTATTCCATTTATTTTGGAATCTAATGTTAAAATATATCATGAACTCATGGGGATCCCTCTTTGTGGTTACGAGTTATTCAACCAGGGACAGGTGGTCAAATTTATCTTTAAACTTCCTAAAAAAGGTTACAGCTAAGTCATATTAGGAAGTAATATAATTAAAATGAGGGTTTATATACCAGTAAAATGCTTTTCCTTTGAAGGATGTAGTAATAAATCAGATAGCTACATTCTTCTAGACAAAATTGTGGATAAAATAAAGTTCAGCTACATATTTTATGTGTTCAATAGGCATACTTTGGTGTTCCCATAATAATAAAAGAATGATATTAATATATAAAGCTGGTATATAATCATACTAGGAAATATTTATTGTGATTCCTCTATTGAATGAGACAAACACCTGGTTCTTAGGCATAACTATTTGGATAGTGGGAATTGAACTGTTTGATATAATGGGTTGATTAGGAGATTGGAAAAAAATTATAGGATAGGGTTTTTTATTTATAAATATTTTAATTTTATATGAATGATAAGTAAAATTAGTAAATTTTAAAGGAATACCTTTGCTTGATGATTTTGTGGTAAGCTTTGGCATGAAAATTGTGGTAGCCTATTGCTAGTAAACCTGTAACTTCAAGGAATCCTCTAGTTCAAATTATGATGAGTTTCTTGTGATACTATAAATTATTTTCTAAAAATCCAAACTTTATCCATGCAAAAAAGTATGCATCCCATATGTCATGCCAAAAACTATTGTCAATCAAGAGTGTTACCCTTACGAGAATGTGTGTTACTTTCCACTCTTGTTAAAATAATGGAATCTATCCTAAGTGTGGGTGACTTTGAAAGGGAGATAATGTCTAAATAGAGGGTTGGTTCCCTTTATGCACTCACTAAATATATTCCTAATTCTACTAACTACTAATTTTTGACTAAGGGAAAGGGCAAAAGGCTATTCTTACACTAGAATTAAAATGAAAACTTGGAATAAAGGTGATGAACCAATGTTTATAACCACTTTTTCTTGCATTATCACTCTTATGAAGGTAAGGATATCACATAATTTATCTTCACTTTAGGTACATGATGTCTAAAATAGTTTTTCATACAAAGGACTTGGCAAACTCACTCTTTGCATGGAAGGAATGAAAGGTTATTGAATTTGCATCCAAAATTAGATTAAGATTGAACCTAGACACTTAATATGACCTATAGAAACTAAGAGATGATGTAATAATGTACAAAAACTAGAAAATAACATAGATAAAATATTTATTCACAATGTTATATCAATATAAATCACCATACACTTCACACAAACCCTAAAAATTGAAGAAAAGAGCTTCTTATTTCTTAAATAGGTGTAGTGAAAAAATTTGGTAGCCTTTAAACATAGCCAAAGAAAAAAAGTGATAAGATAATGTTGGAAAATAAATTACAAATATAAAATAATAAGATAAGGGAGACAAAGTAACCCCAAAATAGGGGTGACTAGCTTTGTCTTCAGACCCTTCAAATTTATACACAATATTTCCTAAATTCTCTCTTTTTACCCTCTCCCAAAAGTGGCATAAAGGTAGAGTAGAATTTTTTAGATAAACTTGAAAATGTATTAGTCATTTATTGTTTAATATTTTCCACTTTGAGGATGCCTAAATCCTTGCTTGCACACCCTATATACTAGCTTACATGTCCTTTTTGAAGAATAAGTCATATCCTTGAAAATAAGATTTAGTTCTTCATTAATGATTAATCCCTACATTGAAAAATTCTTATAATACATTAATAAGGTATCTCCACCTTACTCAGGCTATTAGAAGGCTCCTTCAAGTATCTTTGACGCTTTCAACTTAACATGTGTGGGAGGGAAAGAAGGTCTTGTAAGAGGGTTAGAGGCCTTTTCAACCCATTTAAAAATTATTTACAACTTAAACTAACTTATTATTGACCTCCAAGTGGCATGTAAGAGATAATAAACCTTTTATATCCTCCTTAATAACATTTATGCCTTGACTTAGTTGATTATTTGCTCGAACTCCTCCTTAATTAAAGTGGTGTAAGAAAGATAAAACTTGACTTTGATTTGTATAAGGAAATGTTACTCCATGGACAGCTTCTAAACATCATTTTAGACTTGAGTCAAGGCACATGGATCCATCAAAACCTCTATAAGATGTAATTTTATTCTTTTTTCTTATTTTTCTATTTATTCCTTATAACCCTAAAAATAGGTAAACCTCCTTATGTAAAAGAGTGTAAAAATTATATTATAAAAATAAACACATTTTTAAGGACCCAGTATCCCCTTACATCTCAATACCAAGTTTTAGGATCCAAATCTAAGTGGAAGTGTCTCTTTTACTACCATTTCTCTCTCTAATTAAGCTTAATTAGGCCTCCTAGGCCTAGAAATAGAGATTTGGCCCGAATGGCCACCCACACATGTGAAACCTCCAAAAAAAATTAATTTACTTTACCTATCCTAATACCATTATCCATTTCAAGTTTAAATTTTTGAGGCCTTGTGTAGATGGGAAAACCATGAAATGGACATTGGTAAGCTTAAATACTTGTGTATGGTTGAGAGGTAGTTTGAGATGTTTTTTCTTAAAACTTATAGGTTTTGGTACTTTGAAATGAATTTTTTAGACCTAAAACACCTTTATAAAGCTCATTCCTTGAGATTGAGGTCTCTTATTGCTCTCATAGGCCTTGATAGGGGCTTCTTGGCTTGAAAAACTAGGGTTTTCTCACCTTTTGACTAAGTGGACAACTTGTAGGGATGGTATAACACTTTGAGAGACCTATATAAGAGTTTGGATGATATTATAAATTTTTTAAAGCCCATATAATCCTTTTTAAATTGTTTAAAGATCATTCAATAACTTATACCTCCATAAACAAGACTTAAAATACATATTTTACCTTATTCCATATGGTATTGTACCTAAACATGAGAACCAACACCTTGAAATGGAGATAAAAAGATTTTTTAATGATAAATCATTGCATTTGATGGTTTTAAGAAACAAATTCTACCCATCAGGTCACTATGAGAAGTTTAAGAAGGCTTTAAATGCTCCACTAGTATAAATGATGATTCATAGAGTTAGGAGGCCTAAACCAAAAATAAATGAAAATAAAACTTATTAAACAATCCCCATATCATTTAAAAATTACACTTGGTCCCATTCAACTACTCCTTCAAGTAACAAACAAAACTATGTCCTCTTTGAGCTCTTTTACATGCAAAAAAGGGTTTTCTAGGTATATAGTCTTCTTGTTGATAGTTCATACAAGTGTGGGACCAAGGACTAAACAAATTCCATATGTTTGAAGTATTATGGCCCCTATAACACCTAAAGTAACCTATAAATACCATGAAACTCTTTGGTGAAATTATAAGCTCTACAAACATGCTTCTCACACTGGTAGACTATTGTGAGAAGGTTGAGAAAGGTCCTTTTGGGTTTTAAGACATCAAAACACATTTTAATATAAAATAAGGCTCTAAAAAAGTTTTAAAATATCCATAAAATATTTAAAATGATCTTACCTAAACACTGACCTTCCAAAATTTCTAAAACCTTGACTCTTCACTATTTAAGGATTTTAATGCAAGCTTAGTTTATTAAACCTAGAGGTCTATTCTTTGATATTATCTCCTCATCCACTAGATAAAAACTAAATGAAATTATTTATTAATTTAATATATACTCCCTTTTTTATTTTTATACATCCAAATTTTAGTGATTAAAAAGTTCTCCTTACCTCAGTCTAGAGTTGTCTTATAAGTCTCTAATAGACTATGTCAGCTTGGGTTAAGCCTTATCTTAATGAGTTTGATATTATTAAACACTTCCAATATATATGGATTCATTAAAAAAGTTCTCTCAAATCTCATCCAACTTCAATTCTATAGAACTTATTACCATCACAAGTGTGACCTCTCTCCATATTCTTACTCCAAGAAATGACTGCCTATATTAAGGCTATTGGTTGTATGTGAATTTTAATATTTCCTTGGCCTATATGTAAAATTGAGTGTAATAATACCTTTAATAGATATACACTACTAAAAAATTCTTATCGCCTTTTAAAAATGTATAAATCCCTCACTTATCCCTCTCACACAATCTTTCTTCATGTATTGTAGTACATAGGTCTAACTATAACTTCACTAGACCTTATGACCGAATTCATGAGATATATATATTACTATGAATTATTATTTTTAACCCTATGTATAACTTTAAAATATCCTATAAAATTTACCATTTAATCAAAATTCAACCTCACCATTGTTCTACACATCTATATTCTTAACCTTGGAGATAACTTGAGGTTAGTTAGGCTGATATGTAGGTGTTGATTTGGAGTTATTTGACTTTAATGGAGAAGATAAATAACATTAGGGCCTTTAATATATCTTTATATACCTAATTAACCTAATGACACCTTGGGAAAATTTTACATTTCAACTTTTTCCTCTTGCTTACTTATGTCCTCACATGATCACATATAGGCCAGCCTAATTGACTTTGACTATAGACTTAAAAAGTTAATTTGCCTTTCTCTTAGTTACTAATATTATTCTTTTTCATAAATGGATAATATTACGATCATTATCTATATTCTACACATCCATCACATTGATCTTCTTAACCTTCACATGAGTTCATATTACATAACAAGCTCATTATTTGAGCCAAAATACCATGGTTGTAGGTGCACATTTGGTGCTTGACTATAGATGTATAGTTTAAATGACCTAATTTGGTAATATTTCATGCCTCTTTTTTATCTATTCAACTTTAATGAATTTTATGAATTATATTCTTAGAGTTATGAACTAGACACCGCTACTTCTTTTATGCATTTTGTCCTCACTTTAATTTAAAATTAGACTGATCTTGCCTAGCAACCTATAGATGTTCATTTAGGTGTCTGAATGTATTTTGGATTTATTAATTGTCTTCAATTAATTTTAAACTTCAATAACCTCTGTTACAATTTTAATCTAACTACCCAAAACCCCTCACTTTCACAATCACACAATAGTTTAAGAATACTATCTCAAATGATGGTTGTAGGTGGTTTGGGTCTCTTTCATCTCTATATGGATAGAGGGAGGAATAATAAGGTTAAATCAAATGAAAAATTTATATCAATATACTTTTTTTTATCATATTTCACTTTGGATTTTCTTGGAGAAGCGTTAACTTACTATAAAAGGCTTTGATTAGTATGAAACCATAATATGATTTTACATCAAATGCTACTAAAAAACCTTAATCTCTACTAAAATGGATAAATAGAGTATTTTATGGTGTTTCAAGAGTGAAATATAGTATAAGGACATCTCATTATCATGACAATTCTTAATGTGAACTTGAAGAATGTTTAGACCAACCTCATAGTTTACAAATGGTGAAAATTTCTTATTACCTTAAAATCTACTAACAAACCTTAATTTCTACTAAAATTTTCTTTAAGGTATTATTTTATTATTTTAAATTGTACTTGGGTGTCATCTATATCATTATATCCCCTTTAATGATCATTTTACACCTTCATAACTCATCCTTAGGTGCACACAATCCTTTTGAATTCTCTTTCAGTTTGTAATACATAGACTTGATTATGTCATTTAGGCATATAAGGCAAATTGGATATCTTGCTTCCATAAGTGTCATTATGAAATTCAAGACCTATATATAATGGTTTAAGGTACTTCATTTTCTTCCACATTTATTTAATTTCCCTCATGACTTGTATGCTCATGTCATTTTACATATTGACCTCTACCTTGTTCATTAAAATCCATGGGAGAAATCTTAAGCCATCAAGCCTATGAGTGATCTCTTGAGTCTTACGAGATAATGGTTTATAATAAATCATATAAACTAACTAATTTAGATGAACTAAATACTTGAGATTAATCATCTGTTAAGATCATGTTGATATCACTGAGACACTTTTACACATTAGAAGCTCATTAGACCTACAACTATACCTTGTGAAAGACACCATCTCACTCAAGCTATCTCAAGGAAGACCTTCTTAAATATTAAGTAACACAATTTTTTTTGAATTTAAGAGTTTTATTATAATTTAAACATGAACTTGATAACCACTAAATATGAAGACACCCAGTTGATATACAATCATGCATGAAAACTGTTGACTTTAACAATCAACATAGGCATCTAGTTTCCTACCAAAAGACTCTTTATCAAGAAAAAATACTTGATGACTAAAAAATGTAAAATTTAATATTTTACCCTAGAATAATTCAAATATAACCATTTTTATCCATTAATTTTTGAATTGAGGAAATGAAGACAAACCTGGACCCTATCTGGGTGATTAGCACATAGTGACCCACTTACACTCTTAATGATTATTCATAAATAAGGGGAAAATAATATGAAAAAATAAATTAAATTTAAGGATATTAGGGTCCATATCATTTCCAAATATCTTTTTACTTGAATCTCTCTCTCTCCTGACCGTATTGAGCAAAAATTTATGGCCTTCCTAGAGTTGCCAAAGAGGTCGATAGGAGAGATAAATAATGTTTATATATTTTGGCACCTAAAACTCATTAAAAACCATTTATTTGACCTTAAAATTAATAAATTATATCTTTAATAAGTCTATAGGTCAATTTTACCTTGAAAACTTGTATGAATAACCTCAAAATAAGCCTTTTTAACACTAAAACTACTATAACCACTTGAGAAACTTGATGAAATTGATTTAAAAAATATTCATTTCACATTTTCACATATGAAAATATACATAAATGACTTATTATTATATTATAATTCTATTATCATGTAAAAACTACTTTGTAAGCCATAAAGTGATTCAAAATGCAACCAACTAGGCTATAAAGTTAGCTAAGCATATCACCAACTAGTTTGATCAAGTGTAAAGCATGACATGATCTTAACACAATCCATGTGGCATATAATGATACTCTATACTCTTTTCAACATTTTAAACCCACTAAAATAACTCAAGAGGTGGCTAGGAAAGCTCATAGCTATGATGATCAAAACCTTAAACTCATCAAATTTACCTTAAAATTTTCTAATCGAGGTTTTAGATGACCATTTCAAAGACATTACAAGAACAACATAATAATCAATAGGGAAAATAGAATGTCAAATAAAGTTTCAATTTATAGGGGTAACAATTTGACTTATGAGGTTAAATTTGTCAACACTTCACCTGATTGATGTATTGCTTGTTCTAATGAATAATCCATATATATCTATACATTCAAATTTAGAATTTCTTTGTAGTTAGGATAATAACTACCATGTGTAAGAGTATGATCATGTCATTCACTTAATTCATAAATTTAAACCTAGAAATATTCTTTAAGAGTCTTATTTTTATATGATTAGGTTTTATCATCCATTGCTTAGTCACCTATATTGCATAAGAATTAATATTACCATTCAAAAACTATTAAACTAAATTAGGAGACAATTTAATATAATTTTATTTATATAAATTGTAATAACTTGTCAATATGTTTTAGATCTAAACATATAATAAATTCTCCTCTAGGATTCAACACTTATGATTTTTTAGGATCGTAGTGTTCAGTTATGGTCATGACTAACTCTAAGATTTGTAGTAAAATTAGGAAAGTAGATGATTTGATAATCCTCTATCATGAATACTTTGGCCATAATCTATTTTTTTTACCCTAATTATTATTTTCAAAAAGTCTTCCATGTTGATGTATCCCAAATCACTATCAGTTACATTATCAACATTTGAATCTAAGCTTGATGGAGGAAAAACACCTTAAAATACATATTTCATCTCTAATTCTTGTTCTCCTTACATGACCTTCTTTAGAAGATTTTTATTTTAGAGTAACCTTGGTGGGAGTCTTGTATTTTGACATCTAAGAGAAGCACAACTCATAAGAGATGAACCCTATACTATATTGTAATTGGAAAAAAGGTTCTATCAAGAAATCATTTAGAACCTTGCTTTCCAAAAAACTTATTCATAAGGGTAGTAGAATCTGATGGGGATATTTGAAATAGGGTCAGGTTTTGAGGATAGTTCAAACACTATCATTAGGTTTCTATGGTGGTATCAGTAACCATGTTAGGTTCTAATGAGTGTGTTGACAACCCTATTAGGTTTTGAATAGTGTATTGATAAATGCCTTAGAGCCTATTGATGATGTAGGTAAGGAAGTTGGGATCTAATGAGGGAAAAATGAATGGGATCTAGTAGAGGTAAATAACAAGGGATAGAAGAAAATAAATACTTAGGTTTTTATGATTTTTTTAGAAAATTATTTAACTTTTTACAAAATCCAATAAAAATTATAAATAGGGTAGTTTATAAACCATGAAACTCATGAGAAAGCTCAAAAAAACTATTAAGTTTAATTGTAAATGAAAATATAAGAGGTCAAAATACTTACCTCTATTCGTGTTTCAAAACCCTAGGTATCAATAATTAGGACTTGTGAATAACAAATGATGACAATCAATCAAGTGGAACACGCAGTGGAGGTAAGAATCACCCATAAGGATGAGTTAATGATTCAATAAAAATAAGGTAAAAAAATAATTAACTTGGGTATAAATATATATATGTTGGCACATGTAGAGGAGAGGATGCCATTAATGGTCAAAAATAGGTTCAAAACTTATAAAACATGCATGCATATGCGTTAGGGTCCATAGGTCATTCTTGTAGGGATTTCAGAACATGATGGATGTGTTTACAAGCATGTTAGGTTTTGATCATAGTGTTTGCATACTCATTGGGTTCTAACATTGGTGTCATCAAGGCTTCTGAGATCCATCGATGTTATTTATAGGGTGCTCAAGACTTGTTGGGTGTGTAGCATGCCTAGTAGAATCTAATGGGTGTGCTAACACATTTTCAAAATTTGGGATAAAGAATTAGACTTAATAAATTTTTTGAAGTCTCTTTTATAATCTGACTTTAAAAAAATCAATTTTATTAAAAATGAAAAACACACTATTGACCAACTTTGACTTTCACTATTTTTGACTTTTTATCATCATTCAAAAACTAGGACAACAATAACATTTTGAGAAATATATAAGGCATGGTCATCATAATAGTATATGGTTAGAGTAAGAGATAATAAATAGGCAAGATAGAAGATTCAAACCTTTCAATAACATGAAGGTCATATAATTAAAGGGTATAACCATGAGAATTATTTTCTAAGTATATAAGACTAAGGTGTTATATAATTTAGATTTCGTGTCTATAATAATTTTGTTTATCTAGATTATTATTGAAAAATGAATGAATCATTAGTGAATCGTGTTCTTATTTCTCTTGTTGTCTTCTCAAAGTCTATGTTTGTCACTATTTATTATTATGTCTTTAGGATCCCTATTTTTCTTGTATGTTTGCATCTTTTTGACAGGTCCACACTAGCCGAGTAGGATCACACTATGCACCTATCCTGTAGCATGGACATGTCTTAACATAACTTGTGGAAGTCTTCTAATTTTATATGTAAATAATGGTCTCTTTTATTACCATTGGTATTTTGAGTTTGACCCTTCACATGACAGTGAGCACATAAATTACAATAAAAAGTTCTATTTAAATATATATTTTCTAAAAAAACATGTACTCTTAATTTTCAAAATAGATACAAAATTTCTATACATGCTGAATATTTTATTTATATATAGATTCTAAGGCTTAATACATCATTTCCATTTCTTGTGCCAAGGGTATTTATAAGAAAAATAACATTTAGTCATGACTCAATAATTTCACACATGCAACTATGAGGGAGAACTACATTGGCTTGAGGTTTACTTAAACTATGTAGGTGGAACTCAGCTACACAAGGCATTTTGAGGCTTATAAACTATTATAATTCCCATACATACCTCCTTTTGAATTTAATATCCATTTGGTGTATGTGCAATAATTAGGGATTTAATTTTTTAGGCCTTCCACATACCCATCCAAGCTTAATAAAAAAAATATATAAGTAAACATAGAGGCGAACCAACACAAACTTTTAGATCAAGCACACATTTAATAAAGATAACAATTTAGGAAAGGATAATGGAATAATGTGGCCTTCTCAACATATTGCGTACTTATCCCTACATACTTTGATCTTCTATTTTTAGTAGCAACATAATCACATGATTACTTTATTTTGTTTATAATCTAGAAAAAAAACTTGTTTATTTAGTGAATCAACCGAAATAAGCTTACTCACTTTACCTTATCAAACACTATTATTATCTCACTCTAACCTAATAGAATTAAATTATATTGTATTGTACCTCATTTTACATTTTTGTACATATTTTATTCATAGTTTATTTCTATTAAACAACTTAATTGAATTCAAATAGAGTAAACATTTTGGTGAACTCACATATTTTCGAAACCTTAGTCTCTCACTAAGGGATTTTATATACTTTTTGTGTCAAAATCTGTTTGTACAACTAAAATAGACTTTCATTAATCATAGATAAATCTATAAAAAATATTTTTTCTTAGAAAATTATCACATATTTTTTTAGAAATAGTAATCTACTAATTGTATTAAATACGTACATTAATAAAAATCAATAAATATAATTTGTAGGTTATGTCTATTTCCTATTTTTATGTAAAAACCTATCTCATTTTTCAAAATAGTCAACTATTTTCTTATAAATTAGTATTTTCTACTTTGCATGATATCAGGTATTATCACAATTGATTTGAAACTAGTATAATTTTTTTATCACAATAGCTTTAAAACTACTCAAATTGAAAAAATATCATAGGTTTTTTAATGTATATTTAAAATAAAAACCTCTTTCTAATTTACAAAAGTTTACATATTATTTTCATAAAATAATTTACTATTTTTAGTAAAATACATAATATATACAAATTGGTAAATCTAATATGTAATTAATATCTAGGTTATATTTATTTTCTATTTTTACACAAAGACCTTTTTTAGTTTTTGAAAATAAATTATAAATATATCACAATTTATAATTCATTTTTTGCATTGAAATATAACTTGTCTACTTGATTTTTGTGTGGTCTAGGGTTTTAGTGAATTTTATGATTTCATAAAGTTGATTTATTATAGAAAAATATTTCAGCTTTAATTTTCATTTATTTTTTCTTTGATTTTTCTTATTTTAGAGACTATGTT
The DNA here is from genome assembly GCA_037957365.1 of Torreya grandis. Lineage (NCBI taxonomy): Eukaryota > Viridiplantae > Streptophyta > Pinopsida > Cupressales > Taxaceae > Torreya > Torreya grandis. The sequence continues at coordinate 15,292 of JARHVA010010909.1, read as the reverse complement.
TTTTAAGTTTATAAAATCCTATATACTATAATTTTGGGCTATGTGGTGTCCTATTTAAAATCCTAATATATTATTTACAAACATTGTGATGTGAATATATTTCTCTAATAATCATATCCATTGTATAGAGATAGTCATATATTCTCATTTCCACATACCTCATGATATTTCAGAAATGCCTAGAATCTCCTTATTTACACTAACCAAGAAGCTATGCCATCCATTTGATTTTGTAGTGCACCAGAAATAGGTTAAATTTGGGAAGTTACTCTTATCTTCCCTTGAAATCAAGTTTATTGGGATATGGTTATGGTTCTACTTCCATAGTTATTACACTGAAACATTGGTCTAACACTCTCTAGTGGATGAACAAGTATCTTTGAGAGCCTGTAAATCATTCAAAACCTTTTTTTAGATAAACTATTATGACTTTGTTTATTTAATGAATGTGTTCTTCAAAAAAATAATCTCTTGCTTAAATCACTAGATTACCTTGTATATGTTAGATTACTTGTTACATATAAAAACACTTTTTCTTGTACTCAACTCCATTGCATACATTATGGATAAACATTATGTTTGTATTCCTTTTTAGTATGATCAAGTTGATTATAAATATTAAAATGAACAAAAAATTATTGATGGATGATGATTTTGAGTTTCACCAAGAATATATTTTTCAAGATAATATATTTGACCCTTGGTAGCCTTCATCATCCTCTTAAACTCATCCATTTGATGGATTTTTTAATACTATAAAATATACACCTATTCCTTTGTTTGTAAACTATAAATCACAAACTTATATAGATTCTCCTTTAGCATCCTCTTTATATCCATATTTATAACACTATTTGGAATTTATCTTGGAATCTTCTTTATAATCCTCAGTTAATCCCTTAGACACTCTTTAATATTCCCCTCTTGAATATTTTTTACCCACATCCATAGATTCCTCTTTGTGTTATAAATTTTAATCTTATTTATAATCCTTATTAGTTTATACCTTATACACTCTTTTGAATTACTCTCTTGATTCCTCTTTACCCAAATCCATAGATTCCTCTTTGGAACCCTCTTTGATCACACCCTTTGAGTCCTCTATAAACCCTTATTTGATATTTATTATAGATTTATCTTTGGATACTATCTTGGAATCCTATTTAGAATCCTCATTTTTTCATCCCTTAGACTCTCTTTTATATTCCTCTCTTGATTCCTCTTTACCCACATTGATATATTCCTATTTGGAACCCTATTTTGTCACACCCTTTGAATCCTCTATGGACCATTATTTGATCTTTACTATATATTTATTGTTGTATTATATCTTGGAATCCTCTTTATAATCATACTTATTTCATGCCTTATACATTATTTTAGATTCCTCTTTACCCACATCCATATATTCATATTTTTAACCCTCTTTTAACACAACCTTTGAGTCATAAATGGACCCATATTGTATCTTTCCTATAGATTCATCTTTGAAATATACCTTTTAATCCTCTTTAGAATCCTCATTTTCTAATCCCTTAGACATTATTTTAGATTCCTCTTTAACCACATCCATAAATTCCTATTTAAAACCCTCTTTTATCACACCATTTAAGTCCGATATGGACTTGTATTTTATATTGCCTATATATTCATCTTTGGATTATACCTTGGAATCATATCTATAATCCTCCTAAGTTAATTCCTTAAACACTCTTTTATATTACTCTATTTATCTATACCCACATCCACAGATTACTCTTTAGAACCCTATTTTGTCACACCCCTTGACTCTTGTATGGACCCTTATTTGATCTCTACTATAGATTATTACTTGGATTATCTTATAAAAACCACTTTGATTACATATATATATATATATATATATATATATATATATATATATATATATATATATATATATATATATATATATATATATATATATATATATATATATATACACTCTATTTTGGAGCCTTATTTTCTTACCCCTATTGACTCCCCATCAGATTCTCATATAAAACCATAATTGGTTAAATCTATAGCTTCCAATATAGCTCCTACTCCATTATCCACTATGGATAAGACCATAGATCATCCTCATATGTATTCCTTACCACTTTATATAAAATATATTTTAGAGAAAATGGATCCTCCAAGTCCTAAATAGATTAAACCTTATGATTATAGGCTTAACCCTCTACTTTTATTTGATCAAACCTTTGTAATATTTATTCTTACAAAACCACTTTACAAACCTCATTATGTATACACATAATATTTTCAAACTTTTATCAATTATTGACACTCTCTATCTTGAAGGAACCCATTGAGTCTAAATGTCTCTAAGTTCACACCCTAAGGGGTGCACTGAGAAAGGGGTGGGTAGACCATTGGTGCTTCATAGGATTTGTGTCCCTTTTTCCTCTTGTTATCTACACACTTGTCTCCTAAAAACCATTCCCATAAGCTTGTTCTTGTCTTTGACAAACCCCTCTAGATTTTTACCACCTTTAGTACCCATTTTCCTAACCTAAAGCCTCTTTTGATAGTTTACATGACTAGGTTGACTAGGTCAACCTTGTACTCTTATTAGAAAAACTTATTTAGGGTATAGATTGACTATTGGCTCACTTAACCTATGACCTAGTGAGTTTTTACCAATAATGATACTAGGTTGATTAGGTTTACCCTATTATATGAAACTTTTAGAAGGGTTTAGGGTTAAATCTGCCTATATATACATAATCATTTTGACATTATTTAGATAATAAAATAAGTAAGATATATTTAACATATTCTTATCACCATTATACTTGAGGAGCAAGCTTAGGGTTTCATAATTTCTTTGGAGATATGGATTTTATCTTATGGATAAGTATTTTGGATGTATTGATAGGTTATCTATCCTAGATATAATTTATCTTTGTCATCCTTACATATTACAACAACCTCTTTTGAAACACCTTGGCCATGGGAGAGATTGAGGCTTGGTGGGTTTGTCTTTCAAAGGCAAGTATTCCTAACTTTGTTCCTCAATTATAAGAGTGGATAGATATGAATTTGTACATATATTCCATGCATTAGGATGCCTTATAAATTTACATGAGTATATGTATTCTATTCATGTTTAAGTTTGTTGTTTATTACCCCCACTTTGTCCCATAAGCTTTGGTGATCACTAGATTAGACATTTACTTTACTGTTTATTAGTATAGTGAATATGAAAACATAGGACTAAGTTAGGGTTATTGCATATTTTATCTTGACTAAAGGTTTTGTAACCCTCCCTAGTGATCTTATTATGGTAATATATCCCTTAATTAGGTTTAACAAATCTATATTGGTCATGTTCTTAATTATCTAATGTATCCCCAATCGAAAGTGTAAGTAGGATTCATCTTCTGTAAGATAGGATTGATTTTTAGACCTAATAAATTTATGATTACATACATTATAGTGAACCTAATGTTAATATAAACCTTATAGGTTTTATTTCATACTTTTCATTTTTATCATTTTATTGTCTTTCTATATTTGTGATACTAGGTTGACTAGGCCAAATAGTTTATTCTTTTATGTGCAGGTTTAATACAGTTGTATCAAAATGAATATTTTTTTCTATGTAAGTCTTCATTAAATATAGGTTACTAGATCTAATAGGTTGACATAGTACTCTTATTCACTTTCAGATAGTAGACTATGTCTAACAAGTCAACATAGTCTCTTATTCAACTCTAGAACAACAAACTAAGTTGTTAAAGTTGACTTCGTATCATAGTCAGGATTTAGATAACAAATGAGTTTGACCAAGATAGTATAGTCATCTTATATAGGCTTCATCAAATAGATAATTTTACATCTAAGTTGACCCAGTCGACATAGTTAAACTTGAAAGGAGCATTCAAGGCACTTCAACATAAATTTCATAGTCCTTAACATCTTCCAACCCACCAAGGTTCCTTTATTTCTCTTTTTCAATTCATTTTTTCCTTACATTTCTATTTTTCAATGTTTTTAGTCTTCAAAACTATAATCATACAACAAACTAGTTTAACCTAGTTAACCTATTTATGTATTTTATCTTCTATCTAAAAGACTAGGTTAACCTAATCGACTTAGTTTTTAAGGAATCTTGCTTATGCAGTATAATAATAACCCTATCAACTCTATTTTATAATTTTTTCATATATTTTCATGTAACCCTACTCTATACTATGATTAAATTTGGAATTAATAACTATATGCTAGTAATTAATTCACACTTTCATTTTTAGTTTCTTTCATGTTTAGAGTAGCTCACATAGTCTAATTAGGTGGTTTTTTCAATACAACCTTTAGTTTTATTATTTTTATATTTATTACACACACTAAAAAATCACATAATTTTAAAATGCATTTAAAATTTTGTCTTCCCAAGTCCTACCTACTTAGATTTCATCACCAAGGGGGAAGCCAACTTGGTTTTCTATCCAAGTATAAACACATGGTTAATGGTATATATTGGAAAGGCACTTGACACCCTTATCACTATGAAATTATAAATTGAGGGGGTAGGCCCCAATACCAAGCCAGTATCATTGTCAACACAGATTTATTTCAGCATAAATGTCTTAAAACCATCTATAGATTTATTTCTAGTTCCCTAATTTCATCGAAATTCCTTATCACACTTTAAATAATATGAAAACACTTTATAATAATCTAACAAAATTTATGATTACCACTTAGCTAGAATTTATTTTTAGTTTATTGCTTACTCTTTGCTCATTGTATATTCTATTTCAAAAAATTTAATTAGGTATCATTGGTGTAAGGTTTTATGTTGTGTGCCTCAATTGGATCATTCTCATTGACCGAATTGATTTTGTGTTTGATTTCATTTCTTGATTTAAATCACATTGATTTTTTTCCCTATTTCAATACAATGCCATTCTATTCTAAATAGTCTCATAGACTATCTTTTTCCTCAATTGTAATACGAAGTCAACCTAGTCAACCTAGTACTCCTTTCTTCCTCTTAGGCTATAGTACTAAGTTAATTTGATTGAATCTGTATCCTTATCAGGCTTCCCTTTATCTTAGGTTATAGTACCAAGTTAACCTAGTTGAATCTGTATCCTTGTTCACTCAATTTTCATACCCTATTTCTAATACTAGGTTGACCCAGGTGATTCTAATTTGCCTTCCCTAATATCTCTCTTTCATCATGAAATTACTTTTTAAAGACAACATTGAGTTGAATTAAATATATATGATGAGTCTTACCAACCCTAATAGGTTTTCAAATAAGTAACTTGTGGCTCCTATCCTAAATGAAAGTAATGTGCATATAACCACTCACACTATAAACTATGGGACCCCTCCTAATTCTTCTTCACTTCTTAATCATCTATTCTAATTTAAAGATCAAACTAAATTAGAGTATACACCAAAAATGTTCTTATTGATCAATAATTTTCCTCAACATCAAGGAAAGGATCCTTCTACTATTTACCATCTCATGATAAGTGGTCAGGTTGAGGAGCCCCATTCACCTTCTCCCACATTCTCACATGGATTTGGGGACACTAGCTTCTTTGATTATCAACCTCTTCCCTCTATTTTGACCCTTTCTCATACCATGAATTCTTTCTCTTTGATTTCTTCTACGTCCATGCCTAGTATCATCATTAACATGGTAGGTTATACATCTAGTGGGCCTCTTCCTAGACCCACTCTTCTCAATTATTCCACTAGTGCATCATTTTATACCCATGGTAATCATGTCTCTAGTGATGTTTCTTCTCATCCCTCTATTATTCATCTTTTGACACATAATAAAATTATTCCACTAGTGCCTCACTTACTAATAACTCTTTTCAAGCTCTTGTTAATACCCATAGTGGTACCCAATCCACTATTACTAACTCTAATGCTTTAAAAAATAATGCAAATCAAACCTATCAACTCATATTACAAACTCTTAATCAAATGAACTATTTCTGAGCTAACAATACAAATCAAATGATGTAAATACAAAATCATCTTATCCATCTTCAAACCGACCCTCAATGGATGCCATGGGGCATGCACAATCAAAATTTTCCCCCACATCCTCTTTGAGAATACCATGATAATATTATCCCTCAACCTCCTCTTGTTCATAAAATAATTAATCATCTTCAAAATGAACCTACTACATCTCAAATATTTAATATTGATATATAAGGTATCACCCCTACCATTTCTCATAATAGGTTAAATGATCCTACTCTTCATTTAAAAACATTTGGAAATCCATATAAATATTGGGTCAAGTTAAATAACTTTGTCATAACCAAGATATTATCCAAAACTATCATGGGTGATGATTTAGATTGGTATAACCAACTTAAATCTCATTCCATCACTAGTTTGTAAGATTTAGTCAATACTTTATTTTAAAAATTCTAAATTAGTGATCTCCTTAAGAATACTTGTCCCATTTTATCAATTATAAACAATTTGAGACCAAAAATTCATAATATTTCATTAAATAATGGAAGAACTTGTCTAATAAATGCAAACATAATATGGTATATGATAACCTCTTTCATCTATTTCCTAATGCTCTTTTCCCCAAGTTGCAATATCAGGTTTGGACTCTCTCTGTGAACTTTGAAAGAGGCCATTGACTAAGATAAGTGTCAAGATTTACTTATTAATTAATTAAAGCCATCCCAACCTTCTATGGGTATTCACATGTTACTTAAGAATAATAATAATCATGCTACTAATGATGGTGTCACTGACTCTTATGATACCATTCATACTATTTAAGTTGTTGTTCCCAACCCAACTTAATAACAAGCTTCCCCTCCTAACCACATCACTAATCCTTATTTATCTTCAGCCAACAACATCAATGTTCACAAACCTTTATCCTTATCAAAATTATAAATATGTCTACCTAGGCCTCTCCTATGAGAATTTTATCCCACTCATCTCATGAAATCTTAGTATGATCCTAATAAATTTTGTTGGTTTCATGTTAATTGGGGTCACTATCATGACACCTATAGGTAGATTCATAATTTGGCTATGTATTTCCTTCTTGGTTCCAATTTTGACCATGATTCTATCATTCAGAAATTCCAACAAGCCTATGACATTGCATTCAAATTCAATGAAACATAAAATAAATCTCAAGCTTTGAATTAGGCTAATATTCATTTGACCATCTATAAAGATCCTCTTCCAAATCACCAAGATAACCATGACAATCTTGCCCCTTCTACCAATAATGTTGATAGTCTTATTGACCCAAATCCTAAAGAGAATGTGGTTAATATGACTAATATGCAAAGGGTGGATTCTTTCATTGATCCTCAACCCATCTAGACACCTCAATTATCTTGTACATTTCATGTTATCCAAGATTCTTCTCCAACTCACTTAATAGAGTTAGGACAAGAAAACTTTATATCTTTTTTATGAACCAATTCCAACACCTCCCTTCAATAACACTACTCATACCATTTATACCATCCCTCCCACCTATTTACCTATCACCCATGATAATCATATTTCTATCAACACTTCTTCTCAACCCACACCTACATCAATTGTTCCATCCTCTCAAGATAATAAACAAACTTGTACTTCAATTAGACCTTCTACCTCTTATCATCAAAAATTCACATGTACTTTGGCTCCTCCTTCTAAAGATCTCCTTGAATAGTATGCACTTCTTTCCAATAGTCCTCTTATGGGTTATGATGAGTTGGATCCTATCATAGATATTACTAGTATCCCATCTCAAATCCCATTTCTTGAATTTATGTGGAATTATCTACATCATCATAACCATTTCATATACCTTTTGTTTGAAATGAACATCCCTCATCCTCCCCTAGTAGGATACGAAGCCACTTTATCTGGATCAAAAGATAAAATTTTACAATAGTACAAAGAGATGTCCATACATGTTTATGAAACAATGGACACTTATCTTTCCCTCAAATTCCCCATTCCTTCTATGATCCCCAATGAGATTCTACTTTATGCAGATGATCCTCTTTTTATTAGTGTCCAAATTAATGATATCAAAGTCAAGTGTGTTTTTATTGATGAGGGTTTTGATACTTATGTTTAATATATTGATTTTATTAAAACCCTTAGATATTTTGAGTTTAATCTTATATACACATGTAGTACATGTCAAGGCTATGACCGAATTCAATTTCATCCTTTAGGTTGTGCATCACTCCCCATTACTATCCCACCTATCACCATCCATATGAAGGTGATAGTATTCAACTTTCCTCTATCTTATTACATTTTTCTTGGTAGGTCATGGACTCATCACATGAGAGAAATTGCCTCTTCCACTTGACAATGCATCAAATTTTCTCACAATAGAGCCATCTATAGGATTCAAAGTGACACCAATACTTGGAATTTTAAATAATTCTAATATTGTGGTGTGTTTAATATTCCTACCCTTGAACCCTTACCAAACATTCCATTTCATGAATCTCAATTATTTAAATTTTTTGTCAATTCCATCTGAGGTTACAATGATCATCCCAAACTCATTGAGAATATACCCACTAACCACTTAAATTATGATGATGATGAGCCTGACGAGATCAATCTCAGTATTAGAATTTTAGATCTCTCACATCATCTTATATCTCAACTTATTATGTATTTGAAACCTCATTCTCTTCAACCACCTTGTGATGACATCCCCATTTTCTTAACTTAGACTTGACATTCTATTCATCACACCACATCAGATGATAAGGTCATACCTACCTACACCATTGATCTTTATACACCTAATTATGATGATGGTCATACCTTAAATGATCCATTTTTTGGAGGTCTATTTGAAGTCTAAAATGCTGAAATTATTCATTATCATTCCTCTTTACTCTAGTCTTTCAGTATATCTTCTAGTATTTTATATTATGTTTTTCCTAATTTTAGTATTTTTCCTCTTTATCATAGGGTATATATGGTGTACACACCTCCTTTTTATAAATAACCTTATATGAATATGATTATAAATCATGTTATGAATGGTCCTTATCACTTTGATATATATCACAACCTCTCTAACTAATTTATCCTTTATATGCTTTCAACTATCCTTTAGCCTTCTGTGAACCCTACCACTCCCTTAGTAAATCTAATTTAAATCTTATTCCTACTTTAGTTGACTCTCTTCATATCTATGATCCTAGTGATATTTTAGTCAATCCTTGTCTATTCTCTCTACCAACCCCACCTTCTCTGGTGATTTTTTATTCCCTTTACTATAATTAGATCCTTTACTCATCAAATGGGTTGATTAGCCTTAGTGTGACATTCATAAAGTTTCTATTCAATGGAATAGATATTATTCCCTTTACCAATATTCCTCAAATTTTATCTCCACTCCTTATGTGAGTACACCTACCAAGACTACTCATAGGCATATTTGTTTCTTACATGGCATAGATAAAAATTCATCCATGCATTGTCAAAGGTTGAAATAATATATTGACACATTACGTCCCATTACTCCTCAACCTTAGACAAGGTTATACCTCCCCCAAAATTATTACCTAAATATCTTCCTAAATATAGAGAGTTATATTATCTTTGGCACCAATGTGTCCCACATCACATGGATTGTTATCACATCTTTTATTAGCATATTAAGGATCACCTCCTAACCATTATTACACCTTCTACCCTTCCTTTCATAGGTCGCTCTCTAAATAAAGATCCCTCTTCTTCCCCAATAGATCCACCTATTATGGTCCCTTATCCACCTACTATTTCTCCACCCATGAATGCCTCACTTGTGGACTTTCCCTCACCTATGGATCATTCTTGACCCATGAGGCCCTCGCTACTGGTACCTTCCCCACTAGTGACCCCTTCATATCCTATAAAAACCATTACCATGAACTATCCTAAGAATCTCTTGTATGATAACCCTCATCATTGTGATCCTTCAAGCATTCCTAAATTTTCTATTGAGGAAATTTGATGTGAAGTATTTTCTCAACTTCCACTGAAGATTGATGAGACATTAATTACAGCCTGAGTTTAACTTCATAGAGACTTATCAGATGTTATGGATAATGTGTGTGGAAAAATTATCAATACTTATGAACACATGCATGGTATTCTTAAATTTTCATCTAGATTGGATTTAAACTCTAACTTTACATTTATCTATTCTTTTACCATTTGACATTGTGTCAAATCCTTATCTATCTTACATGGTTACTTTGGTTTCAAACTTTATATTGATTATGATGTCACTATGTTATATTATGGATTCTTTTCAATAATTGCATTCTTTTCCTTCTTGAGTTCATTTTATTATGACTCCCTTTTTCTTTTTCATGATTATTTTCTATCTTATCTCTATAAACATGGATAATTGTTATTATGACTTGGTTATGTAAACCTTATTCCCTTTAGTCATTCCTTATTCACCATGTGATTAGTTAGAAAATAATTACTCTCATTATAATCTCCTTTTACTGGTCCACTTTGTATCTCCTCTTATCCCCCTTTATTCTCTTTCATAAACTAAGCATACACATGATTGAGACTTGAGATAGCATGCTAGTTCATCATTAAGCCTAAGTGTTCCAGTCCATCTTGTTTTTAGATAATTAAATTAATTTAGCCTAATCCTAAATCTCATTCATGTATATCACTCTATCTCTCGTGATTGGTCATTCCAATTCTATATGGAGGAGGAATATTAAAAGCCATAAAACTATACAAAAGCCAAATCATTTAATAAAAGGAAATGATTTGAAAGGCAACATTCAAAAAAATCAAAAGTCACATCACATTAAAAAATACATGATTCTAAGCACATATAATTTTATTAATCTAAGATCAAACTCCATAGTTGGCCTCATGATAGAGATGAGGTCCATTGGATTGTAGTAGGCTAATATATTAGAAAAGAAGAATAAAAAAATATTTTAGTGCTACCTGTTTTCTCCATAAAATACACAATATTCACAGTATACTGATGGATCTATAAGGGGTCATAAATAATGGGTAACACATTTTGGGAAGGTAGGTTCATTATTTTTGTTTTTATATAAAAATTCCACCATGAGTTGATCTTAGTAGCACATTTATTTGCCTATACAAATTTGTGTCCATAGTGAATAGGTATCCTCTGTATATTGATGGTCACTAGTCATTTAGTGTCTTCTCATGTCCTTAGTGTGCCTCATGTCTCCTAAGGTATTCTCATAAGACACCTACATTATGATTTTTAAATTCCCTTTTTCACTCCTTACAACCCTAATATTTCCCTTTGAGAAATATTTTTTTGTTTACTAATCACTCCCCTAGGGATTTCGTTTATGAGTTGTATTGTAAGACCATGGAACATCCCTTTTTACTATATTTTCACATTCATTACACCTAATTAGTGATCCCTTTGTGATTTTTAGTGTAAGACCATGGATGGGACCTGACCTTCCTCATAAAATTTTCCAATATCCAAGTCACAAAAAAATTACATGTTTCAAATATGAAATAAGATGTGATTGATTATGAGTTAAACATCATTGACATGATTCCCATATTTATTAAGTATGTTTTATGTTTACTTCATTAATCTTTCATCTTTCATCTTCTTATTTTCTGATTGCATGTAAGTATCCAACCACTTTTCTTAGGTTTTTCATACTTCCCAACTTAAATTAGTGTGATTAATTTAAGACCATTTCACTAATTTTGTTTATTTTTTATACTACCCAGCATCATTTAGTATGATTTATTGAATTAATTGATTTATTTCTCTACCATTGATCTTTCACATGATTTCCATTTTATTACATTATTTTCATACTTCCCAACATGATTTAGTGTGATTTTAATTGCTTTAATCTAGTGCCAATCTTTTTCATGGTTTTAAAACAAACTTTTCCCTCTTATTTACCACTATTTAGTTTATTATACTTAATCATCTTTTTTTATTACACATTTCCAAATGTGAAATCATGTTTAGTATATTTATTTTTGATTAGTTACACTTTTCCAAGTCCTTTTTTCCTATTTGTTTTTAACCATGCATGTGTCCTACATAATCCTAGAAAAGAAAACACAACACATATATTTCCTATAGCTTTTATAACAAGAGTTAAATACATATACTAGAAATAAATATATCTATGCATCTATAACCACAACCACAATACAAACACATAAGATCAACATCCAACTATCAAAACAAAAAATCTCCATATATATATATATATATATATAATGTGTTTCTGATACAAAATACATCACTCTATCTCTAAGGCTAAGCTCTATCATGCCTATCTCATGGCCTAGCTAAATTTTCCATAGATGCATTAGAAAATCCCCTCTAAATATTATACTATAATGAGCATGTTTGAGATCTCAATCTTGTTATTTTTCCATGTAGATTGGCCACTTGGGACAATACCTATCCTAGATGAATAGTGGTAGCCAAATTTGTGACTCTCTCCTGAGCCAAGGCCTATCATGCTTATGCCTCTCCTACTCCCACCCATGTTATTGGTTATATCCCATATCTATAGACTTGTAACTACCTCATAGCCTCATCTGCTAGTCTAAACTAGCTTGCTTGAGCTAGGGTATATGGTACCATAAGATCATATAATGTGGTAAGGTTGTATCTCAACAACACACCATCAAAAATATCATGGAGTGCTCCCATCACTAGGGATCCCCATATAGTATCCTCCTCATACATAATATCTATAAAATTCAAACCAAATATGTATTAGATCACATATATATCTCACAACCTATCTATCTATAATCACTCAAATCATATACAACTAGTACTCTATGTCAAAGACTAAAAATTACAACCATTTATTACCTATCCTAATGTCACTAATCGCCATCTCTCCATCTACTTATCCACCAAGCATGATCTCTCCATTGAATCATCCCCTAATTACCTCATCTATGGGATGAATCCCAATCAAAGTAAATTCTAGGGTCACCACACATGCATGTCTTAAGCCTCACCTTATTGGCACTTGTATAGACTAGTTCTGCCCTAGGTTAATTGATGGGGCATCCTAGATAACTACCCTTTACACTCTCTCTCAGCACCAATGTCTTTATCAATGGTGTGACCAATTTGGTCATCACTCTTCCTATTGTGGTGTTGGTTATGGTACCTACAACACTCTTGCATCCACATCCATGCCCTCTCTATCTACTAGCTATCATGGTCAACTAGTCCATGGTCTCACATGTCATTGTTTAAACTCTAATCTCACAACTGGTGCCCTTCCTCCTCTCCCCTTTGACTCTCTCATATTGAGCCCAAAATGTAGGAAACACTAGAGGAACCACTAGGTAAGGGATTTTTAACTATCCTATCAAGCATGTCACTAGATGTATCTCTACCCACCAAGTGTAGTGGATAGTGATCTACAATTATGATAGTCTTGGTGCCATCATCACCTAACTCAGTCAAATAGTCATAATGTGTGCATAAAGATGTCACATAATCTCTCCTCATGTGATGATATATAGTATTGGCATGTGGGGCATTGCCCATTACACAATATCATGTCTCCACCTTAAGACCTAAGGAAACCAATCATCGACAACATGGGGAAACCTAGATGGATGATACATCAAGAACCTCTCATATATCTAAGCACTTAGTAGTATCATTGGACCCATGGTCTTCTTCTATCTAGACAACATCTTATACATATCATGCATGAATTAAACCTAGATGATAGAACCCAAGTCATTGAGTACCCCCTACTCTAATATCAACTGACACAAGCATATCACATACAGTGGTACCTTGTCATCTAACTTAAGACACAACACTCATGTTGTCACAAGCCCTATCATAGACTTTTAAATATCTATTTTTTTTTTTGAAATATAGATATCAAATAGACTCACCCTTAGTCTTAGTTAAATCCTATCTATGTAAGTCACCCATCAAGTTAATGCACACCACTTCTCTTGATCATCTAGTATCCTAGTGATCACCAATGTGCCCCCTGTAAGAAGTCCAAGTAACACATAGACATCCTCTAATGTGATTATAACCAATATGGTATCCCCATCCACCACCCATTTAAATTTATTGGTCAAGTGTTCTTAGGATCCTAGGAACATGACCACTAGATAAACACTTAACAAAATCCATTACATCTCCATGATGCCTCCTAAGCCTAACACAACCAATCTAGCTTTATCTACATCTATCAGGTGATCCAATATATTTGATATCCATGATGCATCCACCAATCATCAAAATATCTAGTACCCCTATAATAATTAATCAATAAAATATGTATTAAACCTTTATGTCACTTATATTCAAAATATGATTCCTTTACATTTTAACAAAAACCACCTAATTTTCCTTAATTTATTCATTTCTTACCAATTTGACCTTTTTTTTTGCTTATTTGGCTATTTAAATACTTATTTAGGTGCCTTGTGCTTAAAATTACTATATCAACTAGTTTTTTACATTTCAATACTATATCAAGTACATAGTAACTATTTAAATTGACCCTATAGTATTAGGTCGACCACTTAGCCTTAAAAAACTAAGTCGACATTCCTTTTCCCCTATAGTACTAAGTCAGATTTTTGAATTTAAAAACTAAGTCATCTAAGGAGTCCTAAGTCGACCTTTTCCCCCAACCAACTAAGTTGGCTAAGACTTACTAAGTTAGCCCTTTCAAAACCTTATTTTTTACCTACTAGGTCAACTAGGTCGACCTAGTTCTTTCAAACTAATAACTCTTTGACCTAATGTAATAAATGCCTTCAACATTTATTACTCTAATCCTTTTCAACCCAATTCTCCATTTGACCTCTACTTTCCTTTAAAAATTCATAGGGTTCATTCAGGTATATAGATTTGGTCTAATTTACAAATTTATATAAAACACTCAATTTCAAATAAAATACTCAAATAATTTAAAATTATTAATTGCTTACTTATGGTGCACTCACTATGGATCATATGCATCCTTCTCATCTCAACTATCATCTATATTAAATCATCAATTTACACTATTGTGTGGATATCTTCATGCTCCCTCCAATTAATCTACACTATGGGAACAACCCTAGGCTATGGGTCACCTATGGTGGGGTTAGACCTCTAGAGAAGGTTTCCTTCCTCTTGATGGATCACCTATATTAGTGTTTTCACTAAAAAAATGTTTATAAAGGGGGAAAGGGATCCTAATAAAGTTAGCTAGGTGATGAAACAAATTTAAATGAGAACTCGCATAAGCATGGA
>JARHVA010010908.1:0-114315 GCA_037957365.1 Torreya grandis | reverse complement strand
TCTCTCTCTCTCTCTCTCTCTCTCTCTCTCTCACACACACACACACACACACACACAACACACACACACACACACACACATCTACTCTAATGTTTATCCTAAATTATTATTGGACTAGTTTTTGTTGATATTGGATTAAGATAGAAAAAAATTTATACATTTTTCTTTGTTTGTTCAATGTGGTTATAAATCCCACTTGCCTTTTTCCCTTAGATGTATAAATGTTAATAAATATGGATAATATCCCTAAATGGTTGCATTTTATTGATGGGTTTTATGCCCAAAACGTTTAGAGATTCTTGTTATGTTGTGCGTTGTGTATTATGTTTATTATGTTGATTATATTGCCTTTTTGGAAAACCATATTTTCATAGTAGATTACTAAATAATATAGCTCTCTTCCATTTAATTTACATGTGTATTATTTTATTGCATTGAACTTTTTTGGAAGGGGATTTTTGTAATAACCTATATATATTTGTTATCAAACCTACCAATGTTTTTTATAATAACAATCATAATCATATTTTTTTAGTTTATAATCATCATGAAGAAATAAAATAAATTAGATTAATTTTCATTTTTATAACACAAAACATAATATTATCAATAACAGTAATTATATGTTACTATACAAAAATTACTCCAATTAATCAAGTACAAGATTCCATATATGCAATAGCCTCCTCAAGGCTCATATATTATAATTACATAATGAATTAAACAACCTCAACTACATATCACATGTAATAAAAATATCAAAATAATACTATCAAGTCCATATAGATCTAATTATTTAACAATTAATTATCTATAAGTAATAATTTATGATTGGTTTTAATTATGTATGTGGAGGTAAACCATCATTTGGACACTTTTTCTCCATCCATAGATTAGTAGTCCCCCACACACTTCCCCATTAGGAGTATCTCTTACTTAGTGAAGGGGTAGATAATTATTATGTGAGAATTTAAATTTATTTGAGAACAAGTCTGAAATTAAAATCCCTATCACATGCATCTAATCACATTGACCATAAGTACACCTCTATATGTTTAACCTCAATCAATCATATAACCTAGGAATTACAAGGACTAATATTTTTATACATATATAACATTACTTTTCAAAAACGTTTATATAATTTAGACTTAAAAATAATTTGGGTCATTACCCACATATTAAATATTATCTATTATCATATATTCATCATATTTTCCCATCTAAATGAAGATGAGAGATGTAATTCAACCCTATAATTGCATCTCTTGTCATCCCTCAGACTATAAATATGTTATATAGGTAATAATTAGTCAAACCATATAAAATAACACAATTTAAAATAAATAAAATGGATCCCTTATCCATAATAATACATATTCATCTATGACATAAAATAATGTATTATTGCATATTTTACACACATGAAAACTAGAATACAAACATTATTACAACTTTAAATGTTAGCACATGTATACAAATAATCATTTTATTACTAATAAATAAATAGGACTATCATAAAGCATTGTAACTTATAAATATTAGGATATATATGCTTTAAATCCCATTTAACTTAGCATAAGCCTATATGTGTTTCATTTTCCCACCTCAATCCCTTACATACCAAATTAATGTCTTATTCACACTGTGTATATATTTATAGCCTCAAGTACATATAAATTACCTATTTTTAAAGGTATAATAATCAAAAAATAATTTAATAAATGTTAAAAATTAATTTCATAAATGTTAAAAATTAATTTCATAAATGTTAAAAATTATATATTATATCTCACTACATTGTTATGAAGCTGAAGACATTTAATAAATAATGCCAGGCTAATTTTAATCATATACCCATAGGTGGTGGTTCCCATTACATATAGTTATATGAACATAATTCAATTACTTATTATTTTGTACATTATAACTCAACAAAACTTATCCACACCATAATTTATTATCTCTATAGTACTAATCATTATGTATACAAGGTACAATCGAAATAAGTTATTTATCATACTATCAAATTAAAAAAAATCCATTCATAATATCCACAACATATATGCATGTATGTGTGTATGTATGTCATGTAGATCCACAACTTAATAAATTCATGCATATCCCACTTAGTTATTACTATTTTATGTTTACCAGAATATAATGTAAATCCCAATTTAATACAATCCTAAAGTTATCATCTAAACACAAATTAGAAGCATGTCGAAGGCTAAATTATTCATAATTACTTAAAAATTAATAATTGTATTAATAATATCACAAAATTAAATATTTTAAATTTAATATGTAAAATTTCACTCCCATAATCCTATTGGTGACAGTGAACTCTCACCTCTAGGTCTATATAGGTGAGAATACCATAAAAAAAACTCATATAAAACCAATATGGAAACTAAAATATTTTTAACATAATAGAGTCTTCTTCCCTTTTGTTTTACCTTACAAATAATATAAAATATATTTATGTATTAAATGTATAAGTTTGTGCATAGACTTGTCAAGATACCCATTTACCTTAAAAATGGTAAGTGGAACTAGACTATAGTCAAAGTACATGTTTTTTTCACTCAATTAAAAATGTATTTTGTCCCTCTAGAAACCACCATACCATGAAATCTTATTATTATTAATATCAATCTCTATAAAATCAAAAGTATAAATTTTTTGTATCTATATTATTTGCTTCTATAGACATGTGGGTGAGAATGAGATATCAATGCGAAGTCTATAAAGGGTAAAAATACTACAACATACTTTATATAAAGATGAACAATATGTTCACTAAAACACAATCAAAATAAAATTATTTTCCTTTCAAACAATGTTTGTTTAAGTATAATAATAGAGATGAGTGTAGGTTACATCCAAAATTATGTAATCACTTAACTAAAAACTATACAATAAATAGTATATAATCCTTTTATCTACTACTTATGTTTTATACTAATATTTAGGATAATTTAAAAAAAAAACATAGAAACTCTTTTAAAAATAATTTCTAAGGATTTAAGGGTTTAATACTTTCATGTTGGTTTAATTCCTTGATGGAAAGGAATATGCATAGAAACTACCAACCTCTTTCTATATTTTTCCAACTCCTTTACTATCATTTTATCTATTTTTTAAAAATTATTCTATTCTTCCTTATAATTTTAAAACCAAGGTTTAAAACACACCATATTCCATTCTTTGTTTTGCATGTAATAATTTATTCTTAATCAGTAGTAAAATCCATGCAACCACTTAACCTCCTTCTTAATTGAAAACATTGTCTTATGTATCTTATTCATTAAATAAAAAGGAGTCTCCTATAACATGTAGGATGGAGGGAAAATAAATAAAAACCAAAAATACCTTATTCTCAATCACGCCAAAATGGATCTTTTGACTAAGTCATGTGAACTCCACTACTAAGGTTTCAACCTTGAGTCCTTTTCTAGTCCCAACAAAACTTCTCCATCAAACTCAAGTTCATTCCCATTGACTTACATGGGAACCCTAATAATCCTCTTAATCCTTATTTTTAATGATTATTTTTTTTACCTCTTAATAGGGTTCCACATTTTCTTATAAATTATTAAGTCATGTCTACCATCTATGGGGTCAAATATTTCATTATAATATCTTAAGTATCCCACCAAATGGAGATATTTCATAATACTTATCTCATTTGACTAATGATTAATAAAATACACAATTATGCCTTAACAATTGTTTTCCATGAAATCTTAAGAAAATAGAAACATGATTTTAAGAAGAGAACAAGGTTACAAATGATGCTAATATGTTTTATACCAAACTCTAAATTATTAGTAATTCATATTAATGTATGAATGAAACCAAAAATTATTACTCCTAAGTAACTCATGATAATAGAAATTGATACAAATGTCATACCATGAAATATACAAACATGATGCATAATATAAAGAAATGAACCATATAATCAATACTAAAACTAAACACAAATTAAAGTGACTACTAATTAGAAAATATTGTGTTTTTACATGAATGTGTTTGTTCTCAAATTACTTTACCTACTTCTAGCATTCACAAATATATAACCTTTTACCCTATGATTTTTTCATTTTGGACTCTACTCCGAGGTAAAATACAAGGACTGTCTTGTATCCATCTCATAAAATAATATAGCAGTCAATCAATTTTAATAATACATATATAAATAGTTTAAATAACTAATTCAGAAATAATACATCTAGAAATTGCAACACATAATCAAAATGTAGATATAAATCAACATTTACATGCATTTTTTGTATGAATAAATATGATTTAAATAAAAATTCAAAATGAAATATAATATAGTTGTAACCTAAATAAAAAAAGTGTAATAACAAAAATTTAATAATCCATAAATACTAATAGTCTATGTTATTCATTAATGATGAAGTACTTTCCATTATGGGTAAGATGGGATTGGAAATTATTAGGTGTTCAAGTTAATAGATGAAGTGGTAATCAAAATTAATGGTTGGGATTATATTCATTCAATTCCATTTCCATCATTAATTTCATAGTGATTTGTATTTAGTTTGTGTACTAGATGCAAATGCATAGGTTTATAATTAGATCCTTATTTTCCTTCCTTTTGACTATGAAGATTAGTGATTGTAGTGTTATTAATACAATTTAATTTGTTATACTTGATTTTTATTATATATTTATTCCTAATTTAATAATAAATATATTTTTATTAACAACATATATTATTTATGTATAATTTTTATATTTATATTATATGAGACTAGTTAATATAAAGTTATAGTTTTATACATGTTAGACATATTCAATATTTTATGCAATTTTTTGAAGGCATGTTTTTATCTATATGGTTAAAGTAACATTATGTCATAACTATGCCAGGTTATTGTTATCTATTCATGTGAATATTATCTTTACAATCTTTCTTGGGAAATAATTATACAATTATGTTTTAGATTTGGATTATACTATATGTATAACTATACCTAGTATATAGTAAATACTATACATGATCACTTGTCAATTAAATCATCATGAAAACAATGTTAGGAGTGATCCTATCTTGATATAAGAAAAAATGTATTATATATTTTTTATAATGATAAAAAGGATTTTTATTAATAGAGGCATAATGATCCCTACTTGAATTTGTTTCACTTAGGTTTGAATGTGCTTTTACATTATGTGCATGTTATTAATAAAGAAATTAACTATACTTATTTTATATTAATTAATATTTTATTTAATTTTTAATGAGAACCTAAAGTAATATTTTATGGTAATGAATGCACTAATACATGATTAAATGGACATTGTGAAAAATAATACATAGAATTTGTAAATAATTAATGGATATAGTTGTATCAATTATTATTTACTTTTATATCTATATATGATTATAATACATAATTCACACATAAAATTTCATGCATCAAGAAGAGTTTATTTTTATTCCAATCCATAGTACCTAATATAAGGTCACTATTATGCTTGAAGTGGATAATTAATATAATATTTATTTCTTATAGTTATAGATTTTATTTTTATCTTGAGTCATGGGGATTAATTTTTAATGCACTATATCCATGATGTTTACTACATACTCATAACATTATCAATGTTATTATTCATGGTGGGAATGCTAGTGAATATTGAAGCTTTGATTTCTCGACATTAAAGACTATGTTTTTTCCAGAAGCCCTAGCCAAGTAGATAGATGGTTGTAAAGGTTTGCATATTCTTATGTTGATAATGTTTCATGTTTACTCAATATTTTATCTCCATGACTAATAGATTTAGTAATAAGTATTCTAATTGAATATTCAATTCATATTCATGATTGTGGTAGAATAGAGATAATTTTATGTTTCATTCATATATATTTTACCAAACTAATATATCCATGACTATGTTATTAATTTATTTTTCTATGATAAATCTACTTATATCATGGGAATAAATTATATATTGTATCACCTTAAGGTTATTTAAACCCAAAAATTTGTTTTCTCACTCATGACCAGTAGCTTGGAAGGAAACATGGAACTATGATACTATGTTTACACATTCTCTATGAACTCAAACATATATTAATTAGTGGCTAGTGTTATAACCTATAAAGTATACTTAGTATTTATATTATAATTATGAAACTTGGAAAGGGTTTACTGCATATTTTATTTATAATTTATTATTTTTAAATTATAACCACTATTAGAATTGAAAGTGCTTAGGCACTTGTCTGAATTTTCATGATTATAATTTATATGATAATTTTGACTTTATGAATTAGTATGATTTATCCTTTATTGATAATGAATTACCTATATTTAGTGTGTAGTTATTTTTGAGACATAATTGTTAATATGGTGATGATATTTTATCTAAGTATTTTCACCTTTTGATCATTTGGATAACATTATAGTGATTACCTTATCCTAAGTAGAATAAAAGTATTGTGTTCATGTTTCCATAATTATTTAAAAAATATCTTCTTGAGCCTACATTTTTAAGAAAATTATTTTCACTAGTTATCTAGGTGGAATTAATGGTATAGTTAATTTTTTATAATTACCTTATTATTGGGTTTTTTGTTTCCACATTGCAAGAAGTGTTGTAAATGGACCATGATAGAATATTTACATTAGTTAAGTATGACATGTTACTAATATAAATATATAAGCTAAGATAAAGGCACAAATTTAATTGTATAAGTATATCTTGTGAATCTTAACCTTGGTAAGATTTGTAATTTTATTCAATTATTTTACATTAATAATATAATGTTGTAATGTTTTAGGGAAATATAGTGTTGTAGCTACATTACGTTTATTATAAAAAGATTGTATTCTTATGAGCAACATATGTATGTTTTCATAGATATTATTTTATAGTTTTATCCTTGTTACATATAAAAACACAAGTCCATAAATTTTCATTTATGAATGATAATTTAAATTTGATCAAGGTTATGATTATTTGATGTTTGACTTATGAAATATTGAGTAAAATCATACATGGATTATAAAATAAGTGTATGATTATAATATGGAATTATGTTAATTTATGCGTAGATTTAATATATATTTATGTTGTTTAGTAGTTGCAACATGTATATTAGATATTGTCTCCAAACTTGAATTTAGAACTGCTAATTTAGAAACCTAAATGGTTAAAAACATTCTCTTAAGACTTTATTTTGAGAAGACCAATTAAGTAAGGGTTTTTTACCTACGTGTACTTTTTTATCCCTATTTAGAGGACTATCAAAAAAATAAATTTGAATTATTATTTTTATTTAGGCTAATTATGGTGATCAAATACATCTTAATTCACTTCAATCAAGATATAGTGGAAGCATATCCCATGTTGGTATCCCATGGCCTTAAGATAAGCTAAAAACCCTTATGTGTTTGAATATTTCTTGGATGAGTTAGACCCATCTATATTTCATAATGATAATATTTATTGATTAATATAAATATGCTAATGTGTGTGGTAATATGTAGGAATAATGATATGAGTAAATACGTATTTACCTAATGATAAAATATTGGGTAAATACCTATATATCATTAATTATTAAAAGAAGAGTTTTAATATATGAATATATGACAATGGTACCATAACATAATTTCTTATGCTATGGATCTTTAGGGAATTATTTTATAATGTTTCCTTATGTATCTCAATATGATGAGAACCAAGAAAGGAATAGATAATGGTGCAAAAAATTCCACTAAAGTTAATAGAGTGGGAATGAGTAACAATACAAATAAGAGAAGGAATGAAATCCATCTCTTTGATAGAAATTCCAAAAATAATGGTATTGACAAAAATGTTTGTTCTAATGATAATCTACAAGTTGGGAATGATGAAGTTTTATTTAGTACTCTTGGGGTGATTTCCACCATCAAATAAATGATATAATTTAAATGAAATTCCATGGCCAATTTTTAAGGCCATATAAAATTGACTAGAAGGCAATCACATGGAAGTGGATGATGAGCTTCCTAAACCATGAACTACACTTAATCCTATTATCAAGGATCTTAATAAGCATCAACCTCTCACCTATGTTGGGGGAGCATTTTGAGATGATGTTAAAGCATGGTTGGTAGACTTGTGTAAATACTTTAGCCAACATAGTATGAGTTATAATATCAAATCTCATATTGGAAAGGCATGGTTGGTATACTTGTGTAAATACTTTACCCAACATAGTATGAGATCTAATATCAAATATCATATTGGATCCTATTTATTGGCAAGTGATGTTTCCTTGTGGTGGAATAATATTTATGATCTCAAGGGATATAGACCTTTGAATCTAAATTGGGAGACTTTTTAGAGGTAACTTAATAAAATATATATGAATTGAAATTAAAAAAAGTATAAGATCACTAAGTTCTATCTATTGAAATAAGGAACTATGACTATAACTAAATATGATAAAAAAAACTCAGTCTCTTACATTATGTTAAATATATGCATGATGGAAAGACAAAACTCATTAATTTAAAATTTGGCTTACATGAAATCTTGATTCTATAGATCAGGAATACAAGAGGGAGTTATTCAATTTTTAGTGAAATAATAAAAATAACTTGAATACATAACCACTCAAGCCTAATCCCTTGGGTGACTACATAATCAAGAATGAAATGTAAATTAGAAGGATAAACACAATACTTTTACCTCCCTTAAAGATACACTTAAAAATTAGCCAAAAACATTTTGAGCTTAGTTTATATATGTAGGAGTCCTCATTGGTTCTTGAATCCTTATGTGGGGATTACCTCTCCTTATATACACTTGGTATAGGACTTGGATTGATGTGAGAGAGTAAAGTTGATGAGGCTTTTTGGTTTCAATCCTATATAGTAAGTTTACGTTAGGATTCTTGATGAAAGGAGATGTGAGATGGTTATATTTATAGATTATTATAACTAATATGGATCATTAATCTCATCTCATTATGGAGGGTTGATAATAAATTCTCAACTTCATGATTACACCTTTGGAGTATGTAAGATATGCAATTTAAGGTCTTTTGGAACATGCGAGGAAAATTAGAAGAAAATAAATGCATTTGTCCTCTTGAGTGTGTAATAGGGGTGTAAGAGATGTAGGAGTGTGTGTAAGTAGCCATGTCATAATCCACCTAACCCAAATTCTACTCCATTCCATTGACTTTCCCCTATGACATCACCTATGTGAAGTTATAATTCAATCTTTGCTTTATGGAAAATAGTTTTTCCATATCCATGAGATTTTTTATTAAAGGAATGATTAGGTTAATTAATTAAGGCAATTAATAAGGAACTAGAAGAAAGGTAAAGTTTAAAATGTTTCTTTGTTAATCAAACATTAACTTAATTAGAGTATGAAGATACTTGTAAAGGTATGATTAGAATAAAGATGAATCAAATAAGACAAATGATACAAGATGATCCATTGCTCCAATTAGGGATGTATTACTATGATTTTAGATTAAATTAGAAATTGTGTAGGTAAATTAGGTCTAGTTTGATAATTTTAGTTAAAATTGGATGTAATTGTGAAAATTAATTCCAAGCATAGTTTAGACATGAAAATGGATAAAATGAACTATGTATAATTTTCCCTTATTTTAGAAGACATTTGTGAGACACTAGGCATAGTAATGTCTTTTAAAATATTGAAAAAGTTGTCAAGAATAAATTTGATAATGTTTAAATAATGATGTCCTTCACTCTTATCTTTTTGAAATTTTATGAGTCAGTAAACTCAGATTGATGCCCCAAAGGGTGATTTGGTTAGTTTTGGATGACCCCTAGACAGAAAGGTTGGGGAAAATGTTGTAAAAGATGTGCCCTCAAAAAAGAGAGGAAGAAAAAATATTTAATCACAATAATGTGCCTTAGTGTAGTCATATAAAATGAAAAAACTGGTAACTTAAGCGTGGCTAGTGACACCCAACCCT
Organism: Torreya grandis; assembly: GCA_037957365.1. NCBI lineage: Eukaryota > Viridiplantae > Streptophyta > Pinopsida > Cupressales > Taxaceae > Torreya > Torreya grandis. Next base: position 104,327 of record JARHVA010010908.1, on the reverse strand, counting down.
TAGCTACCTCTTGATTACTCTCATGACCCTCATAAGGATCTTTTCACTAATTCCCAATCATATATAGCCTTCTAGACTTGATCCTAGTTGAGCCAAACCCTTCTTCCATGACTAATCCATCCCCTTAGGTCCCATTAGCTTAGAAAAATAGTGCCACACTTGGACTATAGTGTTGATTCCACTCCTAGCCACTTTTGGCACTCCTATCCAAGTGCATTTTTGACCCCAATGGTCAATTTATTTTGGTTCCCCATCCTTCTCCTTATTAGTCTAATGTGAGTGCATTTAACCCATGATGAATAGATACATATAAAATCCCGTTAAAATATAATTTGGAAAGGATTGGAAAATATCACTAAGAAAGTAAGAATACAAGTAATACTACTCAAGCAATCTACCCTATTCTCTACATATAACCAACCGATATACCTACAAGCTTATTCAAATCTTACACTAATCCATAGCCACCTCAAGTACATATAGTTTAAGATTTTTTCATATTCATAAAATAAATTACATAAATAACATCAAGTGGGAGCTACATATGGCTTGATCCATGTTCAAAGTATTGGTATGTAGGCAACATGCCCACACAAGGGGTGTGGATACATGTTCAATGAATATTACACACACTAACCCCCATATTTCTTTATATTATTCAAATCACAATGGAATATATGGATTAAAGAGAAAATATTCTCTACAAGGATCTCTATAGACTTCAAGCTATCAAAGCTTCATGGATAGGATCACATAGACTTGGGGAATAAAACCCAAAAAACTCAGATCCTTAGGACAATAGCAATAGAGGTTGACTACAGTGCCGGTGACACTCCTATCCACTTTTAGTGCTTGTATCCAATCATAAAATGAAGTTAAAATCTTAGTTTGTGATAGTGTCCTAATCTTGCATAGTGAATATCAAACCATGTCTCAACCATATCAGTCATTTTCTAGCTATGTCTTCTTTTCTATCTCTTATTCTATTTTTCAAAAGATGAAAGTTGAAATTGAATTGACACAAATGAGTAGCTTAATTATTTCATATGTATTTACTGATTTTACTAATCATATCCTTTAACTATAATTAGAATAATACACCAATATTTCCAAATAGGTTAAATTAGTTGGTGAACCCAACTTACTTCATTTACACATTAAAACCTTATAAACCCTAGGGTAAATTTCCTACTAATGTCTTATTATATTTTTATGATTTTTTACCTAAATAATAAAATTAGATGTTAGCATTAAATTTTAATTTTTTTTAGTAATTTTAGAATAATTTTATTTCAAACCCTACTTGCCCATACTAGGTCCCAGTAATTTTCCAATAATTTTTAGATTTTTTACTAGCATATTAAAATTTGAAATTCACTTCAACTTTCAAATTTCAATAGTAATTTTCAAGAACATTTATTTTTCAAAACCCCAGTTGCATCTTTTAGGTATCTTTAATACACAAATTTTCCAATAAAATTTTGAGTTTTTACTTGCATATCTCACTCAAAAATTCACTTTAAATTTCAAAATTTCATAGTAAATTTCAAAATAATCATCTTTCAAACTCTAGTTGCATATACTAGTCTCATTGCTCCTTGAGGTATCACCTTACATGTTCATGAGTTTCGTATCCTTTTTATGCAATTTCTAGTTAACTATTTTTAGGGATTTAAATTTTTTATATTTAGTACATTCATTCTCTAGCATTTTGTCTGTTAAAAATTATTGTAAAAAATTCAAACAAATCTCAAATTATTTTCCTATTTTAACAATGACCCAATATACTGGTTTTGATGAAACTGATAAAAGGGAACAGCTAGAATTCTTAAATAAACACCCTAACATGAAAGATGACATGCTTAAAATAATAAAAAAAAAGAACAAAAAAGAGTGAACAATGGTCAATCTTCCAAAACCATAGAGAAACTAGTTAAAAATGACACTATGGGGGTAACTATGTCTTAATAACCCCCTATAGCATCCCAACCTGCCTCTATGCCACCAACTACAACTAGTACATCTTTGTATCTTAATGTGGCATCCCTTATGCAAGAGATGAAATCTCTTCAATCCAAGGTGCTTCATCTTGAGTAATGTTCCTCTAGACCTACATAATCTTTGGATTCTTTTTCTCTATTGCATATACCATTGACATGTCACATTGCTTCTACACCCTTGTCATAAGGTTTTGTTTAACCCAAGATTACTCTATATGATGGTAAGGGTGATATAGAGACACATTTGAGATATTTTCACACAACATGCTTCGACTATGTACCAAATCACTGGCTATTTACCAAGTTATTTCCATAGAGCCTAAAGGATTATGCTTTACAATGGTTTCATAGTCTATTGAATCACTCGATCAATGCATTCAATCCTTTAGCTGACATGTTCCTAGCTCATTACAGCATTAACATTGGTGATAATGTTTCATATGCCCAAGTTGTACAATAGAAATAAAGGTAAAATGAGAATCTCATAGATTATGTTCTTTGATATAAGACTATTTTGGCTAAGATTACTAACCCCATGGCTAATCAAGAGTTACAAGATCTCTTCAAATAGGGTCTTTTATGAGTCAATTATGTTTAAAATATTATCTTGATTCATTGAATTATGTCACACGCTAAATGAAAGATAAGTCAAGTTAATTTCAATGGGAAAACTCAAGTACACAAATATTTCAGACACAAAAAAATAGAGTAATAGTAAAGTCCCTTACAAAGTCAAAGTCAATGATAGAAAGAGTCAAAATCAAATGATAGTTAATGCAACTTCCAAACCCCATCAATCAATTGTTTTATCATCACCTCCTTGGTGTACCTTTACCAATCTAATAGTTTTTCTACTCAGAGTTTTATAATAGCTATTAGAATGTAACATCATATCTCTCCCTCCTTTTAAAGAAGTGGATACAATAAAGCCCCTTCTATGGGGATATTATCATCTTGAATTTTGTGACTCTAACAAGACACCAAGCCATACAACAAACATATGCATTAATTTAAGACACAAGATACATGATTTGATAGATGGAAATCATATTGATCTTGGCACTCTAGTTGAGCCTCCTTAAGCAAAGAAAACATATGATAAATCTTTAATAATATTTTTTTAATCCTTTTTCACAACATTATAAATAGGAGATAGGGGACACATCAGGGGTTCACCATACATATCATGCACATCTACCACCAGATACATACAAGGTACCTTCAATGGAGACACATCCTTTGAGCAACATGATTAGTGTATATAATATTAGAGGTCTATCTAGACCTTCCATCTCCTTCTCAGAGTAGGAGATAGTCAAGGATGATTTGGATTATCATGCACTTTTTATCAGAGCTTACATTCATGATCATCTTATTCATAGTGTTCTCATAGATAATGGATCCACTATGAACATGTGCACTATGACATTATTATAGCACTTGGGATATTTAGAGCAAAATATTACCCTGAAGGACATAGTTATCAATAAATTTAGTGGTCACATAAATAATTCATTAGGTGATATTTTACTTCCTATATAGATTGGTCCAATACACATGTCCACACCATTCACTATAATTCTCAGTGTAAGAGCTTTTGATATGTTACTTGGTTGACCTTAGATTCAAAAACTTTGAGTAGTACCTTCTACAATGCATAAACATTTGAAATTCATTCATGATAATTAGGTTGTTATAGTTAGAGTTATATATGTGTTACCACTCCCCATTTTAGAGACATCTACTATTTTGTAGTCACCAATTTTAGTTTTGTCACCAATTTTATTTTTTCCACCTGTTATAGTTATTCCAATTTTAATTTAGACATAGTTGACACATCCATCACCATCACAAAGAGTTCATACACCTCTATAGCTTCAATATTTTAGATAGCTTCTAACTAAAGTGTTCACACCTAGGGTGGTATCATTGATATCTCATGCATTTACTCATAGAACACATGTTTAGAAATCTTCTCCTACTACCAGATGGGTCCTTAAAATCCCTATAATTACATCCACTTCTCATAGTTATAGGGAAACCCCACACTTGGTTTATACTTTAGATATTTCAAATCATTTACAACATATATATCTTTTAGAGCCATAGTCTTAGCACTTCCATCATGCTTCATGATCACGCATGATTTCTCTCCTTAATATAAGACACCATGATAGGGAGTCTCCCATGAGACTCATCAGTTAGTTTCATTTTTTATTGTACATTATTTCCTTCTTCTTGATTTTATATATCTCAAAATCTAAAAATCCCAAAAAATATAACATTTCAAAATACAAAAACATTCAAATATGTCAGAAACCAAAAACATTTCAATTATATGCATCATGCATGCTTTACATTTATACTACTATGATAGACTTACAATTTCTATTATATGCTATTGTTTATCAATTTATCTAAACTACCATGCTTCACTTAATATTCTTTGAGTGTGTGTAGTGACATCTAGATCCTTGATTGCTTCACTTCACTCATTGAGGGGGCATTTTACTTCTACATCAAGACATACATCAATATACATAACCACTGAGGGCATATGATACATGACTACACCATATAGGTTATGCCATTGCTACACCACACACTTTAGTTATCATGTTGATATACATTATTTACTAACTTACACATATTACTATATCAACACTTACTAGTATATAACACTTGTGTATTTCCTTGCATATACTTAGTATTATACTACCATGTATTGCATACTTTCAATTTCTTAATTTAATTAATTAGATGCGATTGTATTTATATTTTTTACATGCTTTATTTTCCTGCTTCATGTAGCTAGATTGATTACATTCCTGAGTTCTTATTTTGTCTCCAATATGTACTTTAGGACATTTGCCAATGTCCTTTGATTTTATTCATGTGTGTGCCTTTAGACATTTACCAATGTATTTTTTTTGTACTCTTCTATGTGATTGTGGTCCTCATGCCAACCCTTGACTTTTTCAATTTTATGTGTATGTGGCATTTGAACATGCCTTGTATGCTTGCCTTCTAGTTTGAGTGACATGTGCCCATGTCCCTTGTTTAATTATCCCTTTGGCCACCCTTATATACTTCTTGATTCTTTCCTTGTGTGCTTGTTTCTTGTTTGATTCTTGTTATTTGCAATACCATGATCCACATCATGCATTATCTTTCTTTCTTGGATGATATGATGGACATTATGCTACATCCCTCTATAATAACTAACAACTAACCAGGCTTCTAGTTCTAGTTTAGTACACTACACATGCTATTACATTATTATATATATATAGGCATACCTCTATTGATCTAACAATATCTCATTATAACCCATGTTATATCTTTAGATATATTGTTGACTATCATTTATATATCATGTATCTTTATAGCATAACACAATTGTAGTGTTCTTTATTCTAAGGGTAGTCATTATAAGTTCATCATTCTTACCCTCAAAAGATGAGGAAATAAATAGGGGTTTTATGATAGAGATCAGATCTCTTAATGGTATAAAAAATAACATTTGTAACACCTAGAACAATAACCAGACATCAAACTAGATAGAACAGACTAGGTAAATAATGAAAATGTCAAGATAGTTACTAGATTTGGCCCAAGATAATAGTGTTAAGATTAGACAATAACATAAATATCACTAGTGTCCACTTTTTATGCTCTTTTCTAAATAGTATAAATACCAAAGTTTCTAGTAGTAGGTAAAAAAGTAGGTTTAACTATAGTTTTAGATAGTTAGACCAATTTAAAATCAATAATTTTTAGTATACTTTTGCTTAAATAATCTATATATAGGGGTAATTATGCATGACATGATGGATCTCACTTTAACTTTTAGATATGATAATTAGTATAACTTCCATATTAGAATCCATGTTTCATACACTAGTGATTAGGGGCAATGTACACAACACATTTCTTTTATTTTTTTTCTAAGTTCAACATTACCTAGGCATTATCAGTAGTTATATGACTTATTCCATCTATAGGTGGTTGGAATCATTTAAGAGTGGCTTTCATATAAGCCTAGTAAATCAATTTTAGAGTGGCTTTCATACAAACCTAATCTCCATCTTTTAGAGTTGCCAAAAGTGGCCTATTTTCTATCATACATTCATATATCCATGCTAATATTATTAGATTATAGAGCATTCATGGTATTCAAGAGCCATCTTATATGACACATATTTCATGTTGGTATCAGTTCATATCTTCACTTCACAGGGTAACGATGGAGCCAAAGGACTAGCTAACCTTTGTATTCTTAAGCTACCTATCTAGAGGGATTGGACACACAATTCAAACATTGATTAACACACACAACCACCTATCTTTACTTTTTGGGAGATGATGGAGCCAAAGGGCTAGCCTTTTTATTCTTGAGCCACTCTTGGGTAATTGAGAGCTCATCTCCATTCGTGATATCACTCTTGGTACAGAATACACAACATCCATCATATACAACATCATAATAGGTTTTATATTGGTTTGTCTACATAGTGAGGTATATTCATTCATTTCTCTTCCTCTCTCTCTCTCTCTCTCTCTCTCTCTCTCTCTCTCTCTCTCTCTCTCTCTCTCTCTCTCTCTCTCTCTCTCTCTCTCTCTCTCTCTCCTATCTTTGTATGTTATTATTTTAGATATAGTGTATCTAGTAATAATTGATCTACTCTTTATTTTTCTTGCAGATTCATACTTCATAGCAATCTCTCTCTATGCACACCCAACATCACATAACTTCATGATCTTCACCTTATAGGTAGGTTCATGTACACTTTATATTTTTCCATTATCCTAGTATTTCACTTTGCTACATCACTAGAATAAAGTGGGGGGGGGGAATATAGTCATATAAAATGTAAAAATTTGTAACTTGAGTGTGGCTAATAACACCCAAACCTCATCTCCCTCTTTTTTATTCTCATGACCCTCATATGGATATTTTCATTGATTCTTAGTCATTTTTAGACTTCCATATTTGATCCCAACTAAGATAGACCCCTTTTTCCATAACTAGTCCATCCTCCCAAGTCTCTTTAGCTTAGGACAATAGTACCACACTTGGACTATAACATCAGTGCCACTCCTATCCACTTTTGGTTCTCCTGTCCAAGTGAATTTTTGGCTCCAATAGTGAGTTTATTCTAGTTCCGCATCCTTATCCTTATTGGCCTAATATGAGTACATTTAACCCATGACCGATAGATCCTTATAAAATCCCATTCAAAGATCATTTGGAAAGGGTTGGTAAATATCACTAAGAAATCAAGAATACAATTAATACTACTCATGCAATCTTCCTTATTCTCTACATATAGCTAGCCAATATACTTACAATCTTATTTAAATCCTTACACCAATCCATATACACCTCAAGTACATCTAGTTTAGTATTTTTTCATATTTATACACTCAATCTCACAAAGAACAATAAGTGGGAGAACTACATATGTCTTGATCCCTCTTCATATTATTGGTATGTAGGCAATGTGTTCATATAAGGGGTGTGGATACATGTTCAATGAATCTTACACACACTAACCCCCCATTTTTCTCAAAATTGGTCAAATCACAATGGAGTATATGGTTTGAAGAGAAAATATGCTCTACAAGGAGCTTTATACACTCCCAATTATCAGAAGTTCATAGACAAGGTCACATAAACCTGGTAAACAAAACCTTAAAAAGTTAGATCCTTAAGATAACAAAAATAGAGGTGGACTATAGTGTTAGTACCACTCCTATCCCATTTTAGTGCTCCTATCTAATCATAAAATGAAGGATAGATCTCAATTTGTGACAGTGTCCCAATCTTTCACAGTGAATATTACACCTTATCTCATCCATATCAGTCAATTTCTAGGTAAGTCTTCTTTTCCATCTCTTATTAATATTTTAAAAAGATAAAAAATGCAATTTAATTTACATGAATTAGTAGCTTAATTATTGCATATTTATTTACTGATTTTACTACTCAAACCCTTTAACCAAATTAGTAATAATACACCAATATTCCCAAATATTTTAAACTACTTATTACGGTGGATTTGATCATGGGTACAATAATCTACCCAAATAACTTAAAGTTTATCATTGACTGGGTTCAATGGTTTTCCCTAGTATGGTATATTTTCACTCAAAGAAATGATGATTAGGTAATTGATGAAATGGTTTGGGTCTAGTATACAAGGAGAGATCTTACTTCAACCTCACCAACTATAATTTCAACATATTAATTTTTGATATAACACAAAATGGTATACACCATGATATAAAAACCATGACAACTAAGTTGTAATCTACATAAGGACCAACCCTTGATCCAATAGACAAGTAAAAAATACACCAATGATAAAATATATGATGATAATGTTGTCAAATGACAATGTATAGAATCATGTATAACTACATGAAAATAAGTACCATGAGGATGAATCCACCAGTATAGCGGATTGAGTTGAGGCAACAATAAAAAAGGGAAAAATATAAACAATGCAAAGAAATAAGAAAACACAAACTGAAAGAAAAGAAACAATAAACATCTAATTTCTCACATAAATACATCAAGAATATTCAAATAGAATCATGATGAACCATCAAAATAACACATCATAACTAGTTATGTGAATCATTTATGTGTGTATACATCTAAGGTATTAATCTTGTGTACTTGGTCAACTAATAGGATAATACATCAACTTGTATGGAATGTGGGAAATAGAATAAGAAGGAATCGGTGGTTGAAATAAGTTTAAATGCCCCATTTTAAGTGGGCACTACCTACATAGTCTTAAGGACTTTAGCCTAAATTTAGTTCTCCTAAGGATATGAGATATAATAAAAGTGATGATAACCAAAATATTTTATTTATAGAGGAAATAGGAAAGGTTAAACTCATAAAATGATGAGATAATTTTGATATAAATTGACAATAAGGAATGATCAATGAAACTAGCTGAGTTGATCTGAGATGACCCATGCATCCAAGTACTTCCTATATAGTCTGTGTGGAACTCAAGCTGATGTAGTTATATTAGAAACAAGAGGAAACATAATTAGGAAATAGAAATGGCCATGGTTAAATAAGAGGTTCTTAATCAGTAGATTTCATAAATCATGCCATCTAAAAAAAATTAAAACCACTAGCAAATAAGATGAAAAAGTGAGAAATAATTTTAGGCCTTAATATCAGTCATGGAGATTGTAACCTAGTTTTCAATGTTTTATATTTCTAGTTTATTTTGGTATTTTCAAAATTTTAGTGTTTTTTGGAATTTTCACTCAATGGAGGATTAAGATATGCAAAATGATATATCTTGTAAAATAATGAGAGCATGGCTTAATTTTCCCATAAAATGGTGAGTTCATGGTTTTAAATACTCACAAAATGGTGAGAACATGGTTAGTTTGCTCATAAAATGAAGAGAGTATGGAAAATATGTGACCAATTTGACCTAATAAATTAACCATTGCCTACATGGAATAGACCTCAAGTCAATGTAGTTTAACCATGCTATGGGATACTATAAATGAATAGTAGGTTTAAAAAGATGAATGACATATGAATGGAATAAATGATATAAGAAGAGTGGAATAATGGATAAATGATGATGAAAGAAATGACTAAGAATCTCTAAGGATCATGTCATGTGAGAAATAAATGTGTTACGTCACCAAAGTGTCATGTAGATAATATGATAGAATACTCTTTAAACATGTCTCAATATACATTCAAATTACATGAAATATGGGAAGACTAATGGTCACAATAAGATAGGCTGGGCTAAAAAAGATCGAATGGATAAAATGGAATCAATTGAAATGGTATATAATGTGGATAGGGATATCCATAATTGTCAAGGTACTTCTAAATATAAAATTATTTATTTTTTGTATTTTTAATTGATTTTTTTTAATTTTTTGTGATTTTCAAGCACCTCAACTCAATGAAGGATTATGAGATGTGAAATGAGGAATCTTTTCTATCTAACAAATACTTTATCAAAATAATAACTCTATTTGAATCCCATTATTGATATGAATGAGATGGATGTTCTCATGATGTTCATTAGTTGTTTATTCTACTTCCTCCAAACTTCTAGAGAAGATGTCTTCATAGTCTCTTTAAAAAAGAGTGTTGATAGGAAGGATAAATAAGGATAGGTATGAGCTAAATGGTTTGATTGGATAATAGAAAATAGGTATTAAAAAAATAATAGGATTGGAATGGAATGTATATTATTTTGGTGGATAAATGAAAATTGGGATTTTTAGTCATGCACATTATTGTTAATTTTGGGTTCAAATTTATTTTGGTTGTGGTAGGGCTAATATCGTCTTTACTAATATCTTCATAAATAAATGAGGAAATAATTAGCTCAAATATTGGCACCTCAAATAGGTTTTTACTAACAAATTCTTCTTGAATTTTTATGATTTAGAGTGTCTAATAGTGTCATGGATAAGGTTTCACTAAGGGATGTTGATAATTCATTTTGATTTTACCTTAGTTCCTTAAGCAAGGTTTTAATGAAGGATTATGATTTTTTATTTTTATTATCATCTAGCACATTAAACAAAGTTTAAATAAAAATGCCAAGTTTAGACTTTGATTTTCCCTTAGTACCTCAAACAAGGATCCATTAGGAGAGTATTCTTCTACCTAAATATTGTCTTTCCTCCAAATAAATTCTACTAATGAGATGTCACCATGGAAAGAGTTCAATAAAGTGTGATTTTTTTAGTCCCAATCGATTTTTGTTGGAGGTGGAATGTGTTGATGCATCTAAGTGTATCACAGGTGATCTTAGTGTTTAAAGAACACTTGTCATTTTATAATTCAAATAATTTAAAGCATGATTTTTAGGTTATGGTGATCTGGTCACTTGTGATGAAATAACAATAGAGTAAGCAAACTATTCCATAATTTTTATAAATATTAGTGGTTGGGAGCCACCTTGGTCCTCAATAATATTTTCACAAGATGTAGTAATCTATATTGATATTAGTGGGTTATGATCAAATTCTAATATAAGATGATTCTAAAATGAATATTCACAATGGTTTTAATCTACAATGATCTATTTAAAAAAAGAGAAAAGGGGAGGGTAGGGCAGAGATAAAACATGATGATAATAATTACCTCAAACATCATGAAAAAGTATAAATTCTGATGAGACATTAATTTAACCAATGTATAGAATGAAATAGCATACACCCAAATCTCACCGAACACTAGGTAAGTATCTAAGGATAGTATGAATAAATACAAGTAAGAAATAGATTTACTTTAAATATTTTCTACTATAATTAAATATAATATGTACATCCTTATGTAGAGAAAATAAAATTAAGTAAACCCAATAACATTCAACTAATCTAAGGTTTAGACAAATTAACAACCCTTTATTAAATATGTACATCCATAATTATTAAAAAACATTCAAATTTGAGATCTCAAATAGTTAATTTAGAGATAATTAAATACAAATTCACACAAATAAAATGAGACAATATTCTTAGAATTATCTAATTGTATTAATTGCTTTAAAGTTTACATTAGTTTTGTAGCTCAAAATTATCTCTCTTTTACAAATGACAATGATCCTTTTATAGGCTTCAAGGAATCATGTTTATTAGTTGACTCAAATTACAAGTGTAAAAAATGTAAAGGCTAATCAACCTTTCCACAAAGTTTGTAAAATACACTAAACATTCTAAAATAGACGGATCTTTAGGTAATGTGCTAACAAAATGCACATGCCTTTACAAATGAATATTATATTTCTAAAATGTGTAATGTTTTCTCAAAATGGAATATTCTTAACAAATTGGTGGAACTTGTATTGATGAGGACCCTGGATCTATTGAATTAGCCTCATCATATTTTTATGTTGCTCATCAACTAACTTCAAGTTCACAACTGGCTCAAGGAGGAGTTCATCTTCTTGATCTACAAAATCACCTAGGTCTCTGTCATTTTTTTCCAAATCATCTTTAATGATTTTCACCTTGGATATCTTATTTTATGTAGTTAGGATCATATCCATGATACTACTTTTATCACCTCTAGACTTTCCTTGTCTCTTATTTCTCACCTCTTGAATGACTAAGGTGGCTCTATGATTTTATTCATCATTTGCCATGATGCCCATGGAGGTGAGTTTTGAAGGCCTCATAATCATGGTCCCCAAGAGTTTTAAATTTTGTATATCAGTTCTTTATCATCTTTGATGAGTCTCTCTAAGTATTTGGACCATGCACTCAAGCTATTAATTTTATCTAAAATCAAGCCCAAGATGGTGTTGAGGTGAGTAATATTTATATTCTTAAAACAAGGTATTTTATCCCCTGTTAAGATGCTAATCAAATCCTTGATTTTGTCCTTGGAAATTTTTCATTGGGTGATCAAACCCTTGTGTGTTGTATCCTAAATGTACAACACACTATCCCTTAGCTTTATTGACTTCAGATATTCAAACATGTCATGGAATGATTTCTCAAACATTTCAATCATGGAGTTAGGAACTGATAAAGTTGCCTACTCCAAGTACTCATTCTAATTTTGAAGGGTTTTTTTCATTGTTGTAAGCCTTTGATGCTAGTTTATAACTGGGTACTTTGAACTTAGGCCAACCTAAGTATATCCTCATCATGGATGGGGTCCTCCCCTAGTCTTTGGCCTCTAACTGGATTGAAACCAAAAAATGGCTCCACCTTCTAAAAAGTGAAATCCTCTCCACCCACCATAGCTTTATTTATTGTTATTTCTTCTAATCCAGTAGTGGTTGGGTTAAATTAGACACTTACTAAAGAGTGTGTCATTTTTAAAAGTTATAGAGCTTCTATTTGGGTGTTACCTAAAGATCCTAAAGTAGCCATTTGTCTTTCCTATTCTTTATGTTCCAGAGCCAATATCCAGGGTTTAAGCTCCTAATGAAATATGATGTTGGTAGACTTTGTGAAGGTCCATTGATGGTAAATAATTGGGATATTTCATATCTTTCCATATATAAACCATTTAGGAATGGTTTGACCATGAATTAGATTCTCATCACTAAATAGGTTAACTTCACTCAAAGGGTGAGTGAGGGTTATTTTAGGCTTCTTAGTTCCTATTGAGACCAATGCTAATTTAGTCTTTCTCTTTTGAAAGGGAATAACTGGAACTAAGTCAAAATCTATCTCCTTCCCCTTTTCTTTTCTTGCTTCCTCAAATTGGGGTTAAGGCCCTCCTTTTTGAGCTTCCTCTTCATCAGATCCATAAGCACTAGCTAGTGTTTCTAAGGTATCTTCCACTATCTCCCTAGGATGCAATTATATCATTTTCATGTATTCAATTAGAGACTCTAGCTTCTTAGGCTAGGTAGAAGAATGCACCCCCTCATTAGGTATTTCTTTAAGCTTCTCTTTTTTTTACACCTTATGAAATTAATACTTATAGATTTTATGTAATTTATGCCTTTAGATGTTCTAGAGGAGGCCCAATAGATGGTCCTAGTAGTAAATGGTACTACAAAGGATTCATTTGCTAGATTTCACTAGTTGGATTCTCATCTCTTTTCAACCTAGCCTCGATCTTGATATTGTGCTTATTCAAACTTGATAGGACCTCTAAAAATGAATATTCCTAGATATACATGGTGTCATGGACACCAAGATGATATTAATACTTCATGTTAATTTTCTTGGCCTTGAAATGATTCACTACATTATCTCAAGGGTCCCATTACCTTACATTATCAAGCTACAAATTAAAAGAGTCTTTTTGTCTGGAGATGGTGTCTACATTATCCCAATTTTACATAATTGTTATACTGATAGTCAAGCAAAAATGATGTAGTAACCCCTTCCTTTTCTATTTTCACATTATAAATTCCATGGAATAATTGGTATGCAATCTCCTATTTATCCATCTTGGTGGGTACATAGATTGGCAACTTGAGAGGCTAACATAGGGTTCCTTCCATCCTAATTATAGTGAAATTAGGATATAACCAAAGGTCCTCAATAAAATCCACATACTTTTTGATTAAGGGACTTACCCTCATCATGGGTAACCCTATAATAGCCTTAGTCAAGGTTGGATACACATAATCACAAATGAATTGTATGTGGTCCTTGTACTTGAATATGTGTAATTTAGAATAATAATGGTAGACTATCTACCTTCCCTTAAGTGACCAATTATTGATGTTAGGAATGACGGTGGTAGCCAATAGGGCATCCAAAACATAAGACATCATAAAGAAGTTATTTCCAATCCTCTTCTTTGTGGAAAAAAATATTTCTTTAGGTAAACACTGATCAATTCTCTAATAGGAGGGGTAAATCTTTTTTCAACCATGAAGTATATATAAGGGATCCATATTTTACTAACATAAGTGGTAAAAGGGGTCTGAGAAAATACATTTAGCAAACTCATAATAATTCTAATCCCTACACTAAACTAGGTGATAGGGATTCTTCCAACAAGGTCATAACATGGGTTCCTAAATATAGCCATGGGACTAGGGTGGTTTTTGGGTCATTTTGGTTGGACCACTACCTAATTGTGGGAAAATCCACCTAAGGAATGGGAAGTTTTTACTAACTTTCAAAATTTATAAGGGAAATGTAATAAAACTTCTTAAAATTTCATTCATGGATTATCATATCTTGATTCAGTCTAAAATCCTTAAAAATAGTATAAATAATGTCAATATAATAAAGTACCTTAGGTTTCACTACCACATGGTACCTCTAGTATATGGTGGCATTATTTTCATCATCCTTAGTGATTGATTATAACTCTTTAATATCCTATAAGAGCTTAGATAAATTATTGGCCCCCATATTCAATGTTATTACATCCAATACATTTTCCTTGAATAGTCTTCCATCCATGTCTGAAGTTAAGTATGCCTTTGTGTCTTCTCTATTTTGTTGATTTCATGTTTCCATGGCTGAAAGTCTACAAGTTACTCACCAGTGGTTTTTAATCAACTTTAGGGCTAATTTTCACTTGTTTAGATGGTAATTGGACTCTTTTTGGCTTGGTTGTGATCAAACTAGGATCAAATTAGGGATTTTGAAGATGTTAAGGTTATTTGTAGGTTTTTTCAAGATTTAATGGTAGCATATATTATCACTTAGGTGAAATTGGTACTAAGATTTGATTAATACTTATAATTTTATACTTTTTCCTTTTATATCTCATAAAATCTTATGTTTTATCTGATTTTGCTTAGGTGGTGTCGATGTGGTAGCTCTATGGCATCTAGTTGGGCTTTTCACAACATTTTGTTCATAAATGGTTTGAAATTTGATCATTGCCTTTTAAAATGTGTTTGATCTCACTTTACTTATTGTTCTATATAAATCAACATGGAGTGTTGATCTTTATCCTATTAGTCACATGCCATTAGTTGTCCTTTATATAGTGCCTTTTAGTTACACCACTTAGAAATATTATAGGCCTCTTGAGATCTACATATTTATTAGTTTTGGATTGAATGTGCCTATGACACATGGTGGATCCATTAGACTTTAGGGCTTCTACTGAGTAATCCATAGTGGATTTACTCTATTTGATCATGTTGGTCTAATTAAACATGAGTTATTGATCTTAGAAATATGTACATAATTTAAGTGATCTCGTGACCAAGTAAAGAATTTAGTTAAATAATTTTGTCTAAGTTTTTATTTCATGTTAAAAAAATGAAATAAACCTTAAGCCAAAGTACTTAGGCTATGTTTATATCATAGCAAATGGGGACCCAATCTAGAAAGAGGACCTAACTTAAGGTTTTTGACCTAAATTTTTTATTGTATTTACAAGGAAAACATTAGGATAAATAATTTAAGCTAGGTTTCATATCATAGGTCCTCACATTTTGTCAATCCTTTCTACTAAGCTCATAAAACACTTCACAAGATCATGGGGGCATGTATATATAGACTAAACATAAGGTTTTAAACTAAGGTCTAGTCCAATGTTAAAAACCAATATTCAACCTTACGATAATATTCAATATGAGCCTATGGTACTTATAATTTTCCCCCACGTACATTTATATTTTAGGCCAAAACATAGCTTCCAAATAATCTTAAAACTAGTCTTAATATTGAATAAAACTTCTAAGTATGATTAAGGCAACAACATGTTTATTCATCTAAGTGGGATTAGTCCATGATTTTAAATTTTGATGATATCATGGACATTAATGATGGCCTCATAGATTTCAATGACATTCACATGAATGTCAAAATTAATATCTAGTTATATATCACTAGGGTTTAATTTTTTATGGCTTCACAGGTGTCAATGATGACCTCATTGACATCATATGATAGATAGGAAATGTCAAATTTAAATCCCACAAAACATAATAAGCCCTTGGAAATTTTGAGTTATTATGCATCATTCAATTGGATTCCTCTAAGTACGCATGAACTATTGATCATGATCTGAGTAGTTGGATAAGATTGGTTTCATGCCTTAGCTCAAGAGAGGCTTGGTCATTGATATGCTACTAGCTAGGTATCCATAACCCTAATAGATATGCTTTTAGATCTACTCAAGGTCTTGATCCACTATCAGTTAGGAATATATACCCCTGATGGAGATTACCATAATCACATTTTATTGGAAGACTTTTGATTTAGCAATAAGCTCTTATATTACATTTTTAGATCTTAGGCCTTCTAGCAAAGGTTAGGAACCAAGTTATCTAGGTTTAGGGATTTGGTAAAATGTTTGATCTTTAGATAAGCACATATGTTTACAACCTTGGTCCCAAGAAAGGATGCTTGTTAAGAGAAAGCATGATTGTGCCTTAATAACTCAAGATTTCATCCCACATATTCAATTCTTATTAAAACCAAGATTAGATCAAAATGATTTTTAAATTTTCATAGAATAGTTGGCCTATCTACCAGTCCTTACTAGTTTCTTAAAATTATAACATAATATCATATTTCATATCCATGATCAACATTTGCTCAAGATACATAACTACATTTCTAAACTTATGGAGTTTCTGAGTACTTTAATATGAACTTCTAAGAAAAGGGCTTCTATAAAGGCTTATTATAATTAAGGGACAAACAATGAAAGAAACATAAAAAAATAAGAAATTATCAGAGAGAAAAGAGTAAGAAAATAAATATATACAAGCATATATTTAAACAAGGGACAAGAAGGAAAGAGCAGAAGGGAAACTAAACTATCCTACCTACACTAACTCTAGCTATTCTTATAGATTTACTCCATTAAGACCCCAAGAGGAGAAACATAAAAGTAATGCTTGAGATATTTCCCATTGGTGGGAAATGTGAATTTTTCTCCTTGTAAGCCTTTTAATTTGAAGGTGTTATTCTTGAGTGTGTCAAAAATCTGAGAGGGGCTTATCTACAAAGGTGTGAACTTCCCATGTTTTCATTTAGGTTTATATGCCTTGTCCCAGAGAAGGACTAGGTCTCCTTATCTAAACACTTTTACTTTTGATATCTTATCAAATCACCTCTTCACCATGGTTTAGTGTTTGCTAAAATTAGCAAAATCTTCTTCTCTATAATCTTCCATTTGAGCAATGTCCAACAATCTTGAATTTGCAAGGTTTTGATCTTCTTCTATATATTCCTACATGAACTTGTATGTAGGTAACATGAGAGTGATATGGAAGATGGGATATTGTCCATACACCAAAAATAATTGTGATGACTTTGGGTCCTACTTGATCCTTATCCTATCTTTCCAAAGGATATATTTGAGAAGCTTGTGCCAAGTTTTGGGTTTATCTACTACATACTTCTTTATGTCTTTCATCAAGTTCTTATTACTAGATTTAGATACTCCATTACCTTGAGGGTAATGGTTAGATTAAAAAAAATGAGAATAATATTATTATCATATGCCCACACTATCATTTTGATGGATGATAAAGTAGATCCATTATCATACAATAGAGAAACTAGAGTCACAAACCTAGTGCATATGCTACCTTCTAAAAAAGTGATGAGTTATTTAGTTTTGAATTTCTTATAGGTCACTACCTCAATCCACCTAGTTCAATAGTTAGTAGCTATCAAGAAATTCTTGTGACCTTATAATGAGTTTAGGTTAATCATCCCTACAAACTCTAACCCCCACTATGTAAAGGGTTTATCAACCATTATTGGTTACAATGACATTGCTACTTTTGGCTCTTTTGTGTTAAATATTTGGAATTAGTGGCATTATCTCACATGATTTTTAGTGTCCCTAAATATTTTTGGCCAATAATATCTAGATCTTATAATTTTTGGGGCTATGGTTCTTCTAGATGGATTTCCACTTCTTAGCTTCTCATGAAATTTGCTCATTATTTTAGCAGCTTCTTCCTTTGAAATGCATCACAGGTAAACACCTTCAAAATTATTTTGGTATAACACTCCATTATTGATAAGGTAATGGGTCAATTTGAGTCTTATATCTCCCTTCTACTCTCTAGTTAGTCTTTTAAGACAAACACCATTGATCAATAGGTCAATGATAGGATCATACCAATCACTGGATTGAAAACTATCTTGTTCAACTTGCATGACATTAAGCTTGGGGTTAGCATTGGAAATCATATAGATAAAACCTCGGCACCTTACCAATTTTGTAGTTTTCATGTCAATGCCATATTCTTGGATAACAAACATCCACTTACATCTTGACTCACCAAGCTCATTCTGACTTAGCATGAGGTTTATATCAAGGTCAGGTAGGAAGACATGGAATTTATTACTAAGAATGTAGTGCCTAAATTTATTCATTTATTTTACCAATGCACATGCTTGTTTATCAATCAAGGAATAATTTAACTCAAGATTATTAAAATTGGTGCTCATGAAGGAAATTGGATGGCCACATCTATCAATTTTTTGAGTTAAGACAATAGTAATAGTTTGGTCAAAAGCAAAGGAGTAAAGGTAATAATCTTTGGATAAATTAGACTTATCAGGACTAGATCTTGACCAATTACATCTTTAATGTCCTTAAAGGCCTTATTATTTTCCTCATTCCAAGTTATTTCGGCATCCTTTTTTATCATGTCATTTAGTGGCTTAAATATTTTTTCAAAACTAGAAATAAACTTTCTCACAAAGTTGATTTTTATAAAGAATGATTTTAGTTATTTCTTACTATTATGAGGCTCTATATTTGATATATCTTCTATTATTTTAGGATCTATAGAGATTACATCCTTAGTAATGACATAACCTAAACATTTACCCTTAGTATCACAAAAGATGCTCTTCTTTGGGTTAATGGAAATCCCATACCTTTTATACTTTTCAAATACCTATTATAAATGCATGATGTGGTCCTACCTATTTTTAGAAAAAATAGTTAGATCATCCATATATATAATGATGCATTTATCTACCAAACATAGGAAGGCATGATCCATGTTTCTTTGGAATGATTCTCATGCATTGATCAATCTAAATGGCATTATTTTTGTATGTGAATGTGCCCCATTTGGTAGTGAAAGTGGTCTTCATACTATCTCTTTAATTCACTAGTACCTTGTTATACCTTGAAAATACATCAATAAATGACATCATAGTATAACTAGAAACACTTTATATAACTTGATCTAAAAATAGTAAAGGAGAGTTGTCTTTTTTAGATGACTTATTAAGGTTCCTAAAATCAATGCAAACTTTGATTTCACCATTATTTTTCATGAATAGAACCAATTTGGCAACCCAAGTAGAGTGCCTAATGGGAAATACAATCCTTGGATCTAACAAATTCTTAACTTGTTTGAAAATAATGAGATCTAGAGCAAGGTTGACATGCCTTTAATTTTATCTAAAAGGTTTTCAATGTTTCTTCAAAGTTATGGTATGAGTGATGAATTTTAGATCAACAACCCTTAATTCATCATAGAACCAGGTAATTATGTCTTTGTATCTTGTTAGCAAATCTTTGGGTTTATTATCTTTGACTCTTGTACATGTCATTCCAATGTTAACAAATTGAGTTTGATCTTCAGGTCCAAGATTAATTACCTTGTAATCCTTTCCCCTTGCCTTAGGAATCCTAGTGTTCTCAACTAGATTATCATAGTTAAATAACCTCTCGAATCCAATCATACCCTTTGGGATTTTATTGTCATTTAGTTGAATGAATTTACCATAAAATTTCCCATCTTCATTGAGAGTATTCTCATTGACCTCATAAATTATATGTGCCTAAAATACTCCTAAATTGGTCATGAAATCCAATATTTTATAGTCATCATTAAAGACCTATATATGGTTCAAATTATCTAAGATAAAGGGGCATAGAACCAGTTCAATGCTAAAGCTCTGAGAGTTATGGTTTGGTTATACTTGAGGTAAGATAATTAGTAACCTTTTTATCCTCCTTAGGGATGGAAATAATGTTAAAATCATCAACGGATTCCAACAAATTCTAGACTCTAAACTTCTATCTTTTGAGGTATGACAATTTGCACTTGTCTCTACTTCTTACCTGATTAACTACAAGTTCTGAATTACCATGAACTAATAATTTTTTGAATTTGTGTTTGATGGAAAATTTTAGACCTAAGATTAGTTATTCATAATCTATAAGTTTATTAGTGTATGTGAATTTAATTCTATATGAGGCATGATATACTTTACGAAAAGTTTTGGTTGAGACAACTCCTACTCCAAACCCAAACTTACATCTAGCTCCATCAAAATGCATCTGCCACACTTAGGAACAATATGAGAAGGTTTAGAATTAATTACCTTGGTATTTTCAAGAGTGAAAACTTATAAATGAGAGTCAACTATATTTACCCTTTCATTCATAACATTGTATGCCATAATCATATGTTTCATCCTTGGCTCTCTTTCCACTATGATATGATTTGTGACCCCTTTTCATGGTAGCCATAAATGAGAACACTCAATGGACATGTATCCATTCAGGGCCTTGGTCCATTCCCTAATAAATATTAAACCATAAGAATCAATAATGTCAACAACCTAAATATCAATAAATTATTTAACCCTAGGTTTAGAGGCCAGTTGCATATGAACATTTAATAATTCCCAAACTACTTTGACTCTAAACTTGTCTAAATAAGTAACAACCCTATTAGATTTAATAGGATTCAAGACAATTTTCTTACAAATACCTATTGGCATAATGTTGGTAGATGCACCAAAATCCAAAAAATAGCTATGTAGATTCTTATCAAAAATTATAAAAGTAAGTAGAAAAGGTGGGGACTCTGTATTAGCCTTGTAGATAGCAACATTTGCATTATCAATTTTTTTGATGGCTTGTAAAATGTTTTAGATAAGGAATCTAGAAATAGATTCCTTTGCTCAGTGATTTGTGTTAATTCATGCAATGTGATGTTAGCCTTTATTTTATTCATATCCTCTAGAATATTATATCTAATTTCATCTGAATAAATAAATGCATCAGTACCTTGTTTATAAGTACTTCCTTTTGTATGTTATGGGTTATTATCTCATGTCATGTTTGGAGGAGTGCCAAAGCTATTTGGAGGTGTTGAAGTAGTCAAAGGCAATCTCTATTCTCTATTCCTTAGAGGGTAGGTCTTCTTCAGGAACTATTGGAAAGCATAAACTTCTTTAGGAACATCATCAAGTTCATTATCCTCTTAGAAGTGGAATTCAATCATCTCCACCATGAAGGCTTGGTAAGTAGACTTAAATCCTAATGTACTTGCACCATTGTCTTTGTTATGAACTATTTAAAATGTGTCCAATTCTTATTGAAAGGATTCAAAAACTTTACAAAAATCAATGCATTCTTAGTAGTCTATTTCACCATGCTTAGTAGTATAATGAGATCTATAGTAATCTATTAATGTAACATCAATAAGAGTAATGTTCATGTTATCTTTATTATTAGATGATTCATTATTCTTATCATTGTGGAAACTATAATTCTAGAATCTATTATTGGGTATGTTAAATCTTTGAAATGAGAAGTTTCTACTTGAGCTTTCACCAGTATGGCTAACCTTATTTTGCATTTGAAGGAAATTGGTGCTAAGATTTTGTACCATATTTAAAATAGAGTCATTCACATTGTTGACCACATTTTGGCCCTTCAGGCCAAAATTGGGCACCCCTATATATAAAACAATGTCTAAGTTTATATCTTTGGCCAGGTCCAATACTTAGATTTTATTTTGAAGAAGTGTTCTTTGACAAAGCCCAAAATAAATGTACAAGTCTATTCCTTTCAAAAATTTCATTTTGGTCTTTGATAAGTCTTTGTCTAATTCTTTTAGGTTTTTATTCTAAGCCTTTTCCAAATTCTTTTACACCTTTTGTCCAAATATTTTTCTTTAAGTGTATTTCTTTCAGACTTTTCACTCAGCCATGTAATGAATTCTTGTAGAAAATTTGTCTAAGACAAATCTCTTGATGAAAAAGTGATAATTTTTTTCAAGCAAATTATCTGCACAATTTTTTTGAAGGTACTTTGAAAATTTTATAAAAGATATCTTTCAATCTAAAAAAGACGCTTTCAAATTTTTTGAAGGGTATATTTTAACTTTTCCAAAGGGTATGTTTCATTTTTCCAAAAGGTATCTTTTGTTACGAAAATTGTCCATTTCAAATTTTATGAAGGGTATGTTTCATTTTTTTGAAAGGTACTTTATAGTTCATTTGAAATGCATTTGAAAGAAGGATAAAAGGTACTTTTTAGAAAGTCTTAAGGGAACCTCAAATTTTCCTAAGGGACATTTTCAAAATGTCCAAAATATTGTTTTGTTGGGAAGGTGGATAATTTCAAAAATCCTGAAGGGTATTTTAACCTTTTAGAAGGTCATTTTCAAAAGCTGAAGGGACACTTGAAATTTTTATAAAGGATTATTTTCAACCTTCCAAAGGGAAATTTCCAAGCACCAGAGGGTCATTTACATATTTTCAAAAGACCATTTATTTTAGTTGAAGGGACAAACAAAAAATCTAAAGGAATTATTTCAGAGAGAGTGTCTATGGAATTCTTTCAAAAGACTTGAAAAGAGGCCAATGTCTAGTTCTTTCAGACATTTTGTCTGACACAAAGGAAATGAGGTGACCAAAGAAAAGTTCCCTAAACAAAAAAACTAAATGAATGAATTATTTCAAAAAACTAGTCTAAATAAAATGATTAAGGAGTGACGGCCCATAAAACATCAATTTTAGGCTAGGAAGACTAGCTATTGGAGTTTAAAAGAAAGGCTCAGTAGGAACCTGAAGGCAAGGTTAAAGGTAACAAGTAGAAATTATAACTAAGCTTTTGGTTCAATTATATCAAATTTAACTAATGTTTCTGGTTTAGTTGTAACTCATTGTAACTAATCCATTCAGTGACATGGTATAACTTTCCCAATTTCTCCCATGAAAATGTAACTAATTATTTCAAGATGACACATGTCCAAGTGACCCTTGGACTTACTTTGATTACTCTACCTCTCAAGTCTATATATATGCATTATCTTGGTCATTTCATATTATCCATTGGTTATTATGGAAACTCTAGCCATATTTATACTCAAAGAACTCTTCAAGAGATATAAAAGTGTGTTTACATCTCATATTTTGTAATATTGAGTAATGATTGAATCATTGTTGGTCTAGCATAGTGAAATATTATCTTTTTTAGTTTAAACTCTTGATGGTCTACCAATTTTTAGAAAGGAGATTATTACAGGTCTTTTCTAGTATTCTTTTCTAAGTGTAGAGATATCTTAGAAGTGATTCATGTCTATATCTTTATTTGGATCATTAATTTCTTTCTTAAGAATCATATACCATCTTGAATCTAGAAATGAAATATTGATGTAGCAATGGTTCCTGAGTTGTGATTCTTGTGTAAGAAAACACCTTATTTTGTTTTTAAAGTAGTATTTTAAGTCAATTGGGAGGATATAAAATATTGGTGCATCACCACTTGTTTTCTTAGTTTGTTTTCTAAACTCTTTTCATACATAATTGATAGACTAGATAGATATTTAAAGGTACATCAAGGGGAACTAGCCCATAATCTAGAGATTTATCTCAATAAAATTGTCACCCATAGTAAGAAATATGATTCCATTTTTCCACTTGGATGAGGAGATATTAGCATCTCCTCAATGGTACAAATCTAAGTTCCAATACTTTTTGGCATGTTTGATGGGACCTCTAAGTCCTAGAAGATTATTCAAGATTGGTGTTAGTCTTGGCATTGTTAAAGTTGAAAGAAACATCTAAATTTAGTACATGGTGACTCCATTAAAGAATTGAAGTTTTTAGTTGATAATTATTCCTATTTTCCATGCATAAGGAGACCACTAGGTTTACTACTAAAGGTGTACCCTTTGAGTTTGTGGAATTACCTCCATATTCCACCAAAAGGTTTAGATTTTTAAGCACTAATCCTTATAAAAGAGATTTTGTGTTTAAATATTCTAAGTTTGTGTTACATTCCATTACCAACATCCATAGTTATTATTCCAAAATATATAGAAGATAACCTTTTGTACCTTTCACTAGAGCATCTCCCTTGCATCTTTCCCAATATGATCAAATTTTAGGAGCTGCCCTTAAAAGTGTTCCATATTTTAGTGGAGATGGTCGTATTACTACCATTGAGTACATTAAAAATATAGAGAACTTTTTAAATATACAAAATATCACCCAAGAAAAGGTATCTATTAGGTTTTTGGCCTTGTCCTTCAAAGGAAAAGTCTTGGATTGGTATGGGACCCTACCTATAAATTCTATTGGCTCCTGGGATAAGTTGAGGACCCTATTGACTAATAGGTTTAGGGAAAAGAGTGATCACCTATCTCTATTTAATAAATTAACCATAATAAAAATTTAACCACATTAATTCATGCAAGATTTTAATACTAGGTTCCAAAAAACTTGGGATAGAATCCTAATTCTTTTGAGGCCAATTGCAAACTATGCATTTTTGTACTACTTAAAACCATTGAATAGTGACATTACCATGATGATTCAATCCATGGTGGTAAACACATTTTTTTTGCCTATTAGATAGCCATAAATTCTAATAATTGTCTTTTACAAGTGTGAAAGATAGCTCTTAGACCTCCAATGCCACTATTCCTTGATTTGCATTCTCTTAGTAAAAGTGCATTGTCTACTTTAGCTCATTTTACTAGTCAATAAAAATCTATCATTTCCCCTACCAATGAAATACACAAAGTAAAAATATTTCCCCAAATTGGTAGTAATGAATTGGTTTCTCTAAAAATAAAAAAATCTTAAAGTTATAGGCTATATCAATCCTATAGTCAGTTTGGACAAATAAACATACCTTCTTTTCCAGGCTATAGTAAATTAAAAGGCCAAATTACACATGCCAAGCCTTATCAAAGATATAATCCTAGTGATCCCTCATCTTATAAGGCTGTTTTCCCCACTCAAAAAAATTTTGTCTAAGAACAACCCAACTATCCACCTTTTGAACATGGTCAAGAACAAGTTGCTTATGCTAATGAGATGCAAAATCAAGGCATGACTACATAAGGTGATCAACCATCTTAATTTTCAAATATTTAGATACTAAAGCAATTTTGGATGGAAATAAAATAGGTTTATTGTGATTTCACTCTCATTAATCATTTTGAGGGTGATTTTTGTGCCATTAATTACC
The DNA here is from genome assembly GCA_037957365.1 of Torreya grandis. Lineage (NCBI taxonomy): Eukaryota > Viridiplantae > Streptophyta > Pinopsida > Cupressales > Taxaceae > Torreya > Torreya grandis. The sequence goes on along the minus strand of JARHVA010010908.1, from coordinate 78,665 downwards.
TGGGAAATACAAGTAATTAGAATATTAGTGTTGCCTCTAATCTAGGTCCAAAAGGAGGGATGTTGATGAAGCTCAAGGAGATAATAAAGGAAATGTTGCGACTCATACATCATCTCATATGGTAAGTGAGTCTAAAATATCTCCTAAATTACAATAAAATCAAATTATTCCAAATTTTATGCCAACTGCTACAACTCTACCTACACATGCTACATCACAAAGTGCCAATGTTCATAAAGAGAACCACAAGGTGAGTAATCCTTCCATCAATATGGTGGACCAAATGAATAATATTCATATTAATATTTAATTATGGTATTCTCTAGAATTACCAAGGAAAAAATATATACTTCAAAAATAATTTCATGGATTGGACAAATAGACTGGCTCATCTATAAATGATAATGTAGTTTTGGTTAATGGAACTCCATCCATAGATGGTCAAGTGAAGAAAGATGATAAGACTCAACATTTTTACCTATATATAATTATTTGTGATTTCTTGTTTCATAATTTCATAATATATAGTGGAGTGAGCACATCATTTATGCCTAAATGTATAGCAGATAAGCTAGGGCTCAAGTATGAGTCAGTGACTAAAGGAGTTTTGCAATTAGATGGATCACCAACCAAGACCTTGGGGATAGTGAAAGGTTTGAATTTAACCCTTAATTATTTTCTTACTTTTTTAATTCCCCATGATGTGGTATTAGTATATTTACCTCCCTATTTTTCTCTTTTCTTGTCAATGGACTTTATATTTAAGATAGGTGGATATTTGGCAGTTAATTGGTCCTACATGGTGTTTAGAATAAAATATGGCACTAAGGTGAATATTGAGTCAAAACATATTAATATAGATCACTTGAAACCATACTCACATAAATTATCAAATGTTAACTATGCTATTATTGATGAAGAGGAGATTCATAATTACCAATCTCCATCATATTCCCTTAAAGGAGTTTCTGATTTGTTCCTAGATGAGTGGGGAGATGACAACTATGAACATGACCCTTACAATTTTATTGAATAATATAGTCTTGGAATATATTATATGTATGAGAAGGAATATTTTATGCCTAATTTGATGAATCCAAGTGAGTATGTGAATGTCTTGTGGTAACTCTTCTTTGATGGGTCTAGAAGCAATATGGGGGCAGGTAGTGGAGCTATGTTGGTTTCACCTTCCAAGGAGATGTATTACTAAACCTTTGAATTTTAGTTCTCATGCACTTGTAACGTGGTATATTATGATTCCCTTATCCATGTCCTTGAATTAGCTAAAAAAAGGAATTAAAGAACTAAACATTTATGGAGATAATGAGCTTATTACGAACAAGGTTAGAGGGCAAAATTTGACCAGGACCTCGTTGCTCAAGTCCTATAAGCACAAAGTCTGGGATATTGTAAAATATTTCATGAATTTTAACATTAGATCTTTGAAGATAATAATCGTGTTGATAGGTTGGCATATATTGGCACTCAATTTGATGTTCCAAAGGGCATAATAGAAGGTAAGGATCAACCCCATCTAAAGGTGATTATGAGACCATCCAAACCAAATAATGTCACCAATTGGTTGGTCTTTGATAGTGACTATAAAATAACACTTTTTATATAAGAAGAGGTTTATGTTTCTTCCAATAATCATTCTAAGCTACAACAACAATATGGATGTCAAATTATCCAATTAAATTATAACAAGCTTCCCAAAGGCCTAGTGACTCTTGAAAACATATTCAATGAAGATTCCCAGCTCAAGAAGGAGAATTTAAGAATGTCAACCAAGAAAGAGAAATATGAAAGGGTATAAATATTTAAAGATAAGCAACTTGCACTTGGGAAGGTATGTATTAGTGATGTTTTTGCATGGGAGTATAGTGATTTGAATGGTTTTGACCCAAGCTTGGCTCAACACACCATAGATATATATGAAAATAATCAACCCATCAAGAAAATACAAAGGCCAGTCAATCCCAAGATTGAGCCTCTCATGAGGAAAGAACTCACCAAACTAGTTGAGTCCAAAATCATCTTTCCCATCAAGAATTCTTCTTGGTTGGCCAACTTAGTCCCTATTAGAAAGAAAATGGGGAGATAAGTTTGTGTGTGTAATTTAGGAAATTTAAGAGTGTCTTTGAGATATCATTATCCCCTCCCTTATATGGAGAAAATTTTGCAAGTGGTGGTAGGTAGTTAAAGGTTTTCTCTCCTAGATGGTTATTCCAAGTACAATCAAATTTTAGTGAAATAAAATCATCAATATAATATAACTTTCAACACCAAATGGGACACATATGACTCTAGGAAGATTTGATTTGGATTTTCAAATTATGGAGCTACTTTTCAATGTACATTAGATATGGCTTTCCAAGGACTAATCAATAACATTGTATTGGTATATCTTGATGATGTGATAGTTTTCTCCAAAGAAGCAAAAGATCATTTGAATCACCTACGATATATTTTTGAGAGGTGTAGAGAGTTTGGGATATCTCTAAACCTAAAGAAGTGTGTAATTTTAGTTCATAAAGGCAAACTCTTAGGCCACATTGTTTCTAAGAATGGTATGTTCTATAATCTAGAAAGGGTAAGTGCCATCTTGGCATTATCTTTACCTAAACATAAAAAGGGGTCTACAAAGATTATTTGGTAAGATAAATTTCATTAGGAGGTCTATTCCTAATTTTTCTAAGTTGGTCGAGCCCTTGACCTCCATGATAAGTAAGGATGAGATATTCACTTGGATAGGAAGGATGAAAGAAAGTTTTGAGGAGATCAAGCAAGCCACTGCCTAAGCTCCTATTCTAAATCCAAACTTCTCCAAGTAAATAAATTTTTACACTTTTGGGAATGAAGAGGTAATTTATACCATCTTTACCTAAGAAAATGATGAAAATTTTGAACAACCTATTTCCGTCTTTAGTTAAGGTTTGGAAGGCTATGAGATAAGGTGCACATATGTTTAGAAACAAGTGCTTTCAATCATAAGGAGTTTAAATAAATTTAGGCATATGTTGTCTAAAACAAGATTCACATTTTTTTGCATCATACTAGTGTGAAAGTATTTTTTTTGATCAGATATTTGAATGAGAAAAGGGCAAGTTGGATCACCAAAGTGATGGAGTATGATGTGGAGATCAAAAAAGCTAAGCTAGTGAAGGGAAAAGGATTATGTGAACATCTTGCTTCAAACTTGAAAGATCAAATGGAAGTTATTTTGGCACTCCATTATAACCATCCAATAGCTATACCTTTATCCAAGATTTGGACACTATAAATGATTCATTTCCTTTAAACCAATGAGTGTGCAAAAGGTATTGGTAGGGATAAAAGAAGGCATTTTAGGCCATAATCCATTCCTTATGTACTTGTTTATGGAGTGTTATTTAGAAAGGATTTTTTATATCTACTTTTGAAGTGTATTGATTTTGATTATAGTAATAAAGTGTTGCATGATTTTTATGATAAACCAGTTGGTGGTCACTTTGCTACAAGAACCATAGCTACTAAGATTATGAGCGTTGGTTACTTTTGGCCGAGATTGTTTAAGGAAACTCACACTTGGGTAAGGAAATGCCAAAAGTGTGATATTTTTGATGACAAAAAAGAGATAGATGTCTTTCCTCTTCACCCAATCTAGGTTGAACAAACCTTTATGTAATGGGGTTTAGATTTCATAGGTGTAATCAATCCTCCTTCTAGTGTTGGTCACAAGTGGGTATTGATAGCCACTAATTATTTTACAATATCAGTGGAGGCCTTAGCTCTTAAGGATACCAATGAATTTTTAGTCTTGGAATTTTATGAAATTATACTAACAAGGTTTGGAGATCCTTCAATAATCATTTTAGATAATGCATTAGCTTTCTTAGGAACAAGAACAAGTGAATGGGGTTTGAAGCATGTAATCTATCTTAGTACCTCCTCCAACTAATATCCCTAGGGAAATAGAATAGCTGAGTCCACAAACAAGAATTTTATTTGGATCATAAATAGGATTATGGATGAGAATAAAAGGATTTGGCATAACAAGTTGAAGATAGCTCTTTGGGCTAATAGGATCACCCCAAAGAGAGAAATTGGGAAATCACCATATACACTTGTCTATGAAAGGGAAGCTAGACTTCCTATCTCACTTGGGTTACCAAATTTAAACCTCACATATCAGCTAGAATTTATGGAGAATGAGAGAATGAAAGTCAAATAATGTGAGTTAATGGAGCTTGAGGAGATAAGCGATCAAGATATGCACACCATGACTACTCACCAATAACAAAAAAAGAAGTATTCTGACAAGAAGTCCATGCCAAGGAGTTTTAGAGGAGGCATTGTCCTAAAATGGGATGAAGATAGGTCCAAACCTAGAAGGCACACAAAGTTTGATGATTTGTAAAGTGGTCCATATGTGATCACATAGTACAAAAAACATAATGCTTTCCAACTCTCAAATTTTTATGGAGAGGAGTTGTATATCCCAGTTAATGAGATATATCTAAATCATTATTATTAAAGTTATCTTTTTCATTTGTACATAGTTTCCTATTTTCCTTATGTTCCCTAAGTGCTTATCCACATGTGTGAGTTTGTCCTTGTCTTGTTTTGTATTGTCTTTTCTTGGTCTTGTTGTTGTTGTGTAGTGTGTTTCCTTATTTTTGGCATAATCCTTGTTAGTCATCTTTAAGAATCCATTGAATCCATTGGCCCTAAGTTGGATAAGGCTACTAGTTTGGTCAATATATTAGACATACTACCCCTATGAGTCACTAATTTTCTGACCAAATTTTAGCCCTTGAAGCCAAAATTTGGCACCCCTATTTGTAAAAAATTGTCTATGTTTGTATCTTTGGCTAGGTCAAATAATTAGGTTTTCTATGGAATAAATGTTCTTTGACAAATCCCACAACAAATGTATAAGTCTGATCCTTTCAAAAAATTCATTTTGGTCTTTGCTAACCTTTGCCAAATTCTTTCAGGTTTTTGTTCTAAGTCTTTGTTGAATTATTTTGGATTTTTCATCTCAATATTTTTCCTTAAATTTATTTCTTTCAGACTTTTCACTTGGCCAATTAACAAATTCTTTCAAACAATTTGTTTGAGACAAATCTCTCAAAGACAAAGTGCCAAATTATTTTAGACAAATTGTTTGCATGAATTTTCTAAAGGTACTTTGAATTTTTTATGAAAGATATCTTTCAAGCCAAAAAGGACACTTTCAAATTTTTTTAAGGTTATATTTCAAATTTTCCAAGGGGTATGTTTCATTTTTTTGAAGGGCATCTTTTTTCATGAAAATTATCCATTTCAACTTTTTCGAAGGGTATGTTTCATTTTTTTTAAAGGTACCTTGAAATTTTTTTGAAAGGCATTTGCAAGAAGGATGAAAGGTACTTTTCAAAAAGTCTAAAGGGCACCTCAACTTTCCTTAGGGGATGTTTTCAAAAAGCCTAAAATATTGTTTCAGTGAGAAGGTGGACCATTTCAAAAAAATTGAAGGGTATTTTTTCCTTTCAAAAGGTCATTTTCAAAATCCAAAGGGACAGTTTCAATTTTTCCAAAGGATAATTTTTAACCTTTTGAAGGGAAATTTCTAAGTGCCATAGGGTCATTTACATATTTCCAGAGGACCATTTCTTTTGGTTGAATGGCCAAACAAAAAGTATGAAGGAATTCTTTCAAATAGAGTGTTTATGGAATTATTTCAAAAGACTTGAAAAGAGGCTAAAGTCCAATTTTTTAAGATATTTTATTCAACATAAAGGAAATGAGGTGACCACAACAAAGTTCCCTAAACAATAAAATGAAGGAATGAATTCTTTTAGAAAACTAGTCTGAAGAAAATGCTCGAGGAGTGACAACCCACAAAACATCAATATTAGACTATAAAAACTAGACATTGGAGTTTAAAATAAAGGCTCAGTGGGAACTTGAAGGCAAGGTTAAAGGTAACAATTGGAAATTGTAACTGAGGCTTTGGTTTAGTTGTAATAAATGTAACTAATGATTTTGGTTTAGTTGTAACTCATTGTAACTGATCCACTTAGTGACATGGAATAACTTGCCCACTTCTCTCTCATACAAATGTAGCTGATTCTTTCAAGATGATACATGTCCAAGTGACCCTTGAACTTCCTTTGATTGCTCTACCTCTCAAGGCTATATATATGCATTCTCTTGGCTCATTTCACATCCTCCATTGGTTATTGGGGAAATTTTGGCTAGATTTATACTCGAAGAACTCTTGAAAAGATATATAAGTGTGATTAACTCTCATATTATATAATATTGAGTAATGATTGAATCATTTTTGGTCTAGTCTAGTGAAATATTATATTTTCTAGATTATACTCTTGATGGTCTAACAATTTATAGAAAGAAGATTTCTGCAAGTCTTTGCTAGTATTCTTTTCTAAGTGTGGAGATATATTAGAAGTGATTAATGAATGTATATTTCTTTGGATCATTCATTTCATTCATAATAATAATATAACTTCTTGAGTCTAGCATATGAAATACTAATGCAGAAATGGTTCCTGAGTTGTGAAACCTATGCAAGAAAACACCTTGTTTTGTCTTTAAAGTAATGGTTTTAGTCAATTGGGATGATATCAAATATTAGTGCATCACCACTTGTTTTCTTAGTTACTTTCCTAAAATATTTTCATACACAATTGATAGATTAGAGAGAGATTTAAATGTCCATCAAGGGGAGGTATCCCCTAATCTAGAGATTCATCTCAACAAATTTGTCACCCATAACAAGAGAGATGATTCCATTTTTCCACTTGGATGAGGAGAGCTGAGCATCTCCTCAAGGGTGAAAATCCAAGGACCAACACTCACTCTTAAGAGTTTCAAAGTTATGAACCTAGTTGGAACCAATGGTTAGTACTAAATCCTTTTGATCCTTTGGATTGAATCTAGTGGTAACAAGGCTTAGGAATCCTAAGTTCTAATTAGGGCCAACATGGTTCATGGGTAATTGGTTTAATGCTATGATTTGATTCAAGGTTGGCCTATTATAATTATTTTTAGGAAATATATTCAAGGTGGGCATATGTGGAATAACATATCAGATAGAGTAAGCCATTTCCCCCTAAGGCTACATTTGATCATTAGTGATCACTAATTCAAAATAGGTGCGGGCTAAGGTGGCTATGACTGGAAGAGATCTCTTTAGGAACATAAAAGTTATAGGATATATTATATCCTTATAGAATTATAAAGCCTAAATATCATCAAGTTTGTAGGGATGTATGGTCTGGTTATGTATATTTTGAAACCTAACATTAAATGCTCTTATGCACTCACTAGTATCTCTTTTAATGGTGGTAAATTATTGGTATAGGATATAGGGACTAATAACCTTTACAAATTAGTTAATAAATACATTATTAAAACAATCCAAGTTGGTAATGTAATTGTCAAAAAAATTAAGAAATCATTCATATGCATCATCCCTAAAGGTAAAATAAAATAGATTACATCCTACATCTTCATGGGTAACATTTAACAATCTTAATACAACTTTGAATGATTTAATATGTTCCTCTACATTTACAACACCATTTAGACTAAATTTTGGCAAATATTTTTTAGGATTGTGGGGGGAATCATATACTACAGTTGGTACATTGATGGAAGAATCACCTAACCACACCATACCTTAATGAAGGTAGAATGTAGTAGTACCTTAGATTGGTGAAGTTATCAAAGACTTTGAATGTCTAAACCTACCTTTTTCTTGCCTAGCTTTCCTATGGATCTCTAGTTTAAGTAGAGGTTCCCTTGATTCTGAATGTGACCTTGTTCTAAATCTAGGCAATTCCATTTTGAGAACTTTGAATTTTGTTTTAAATATGATGTGTCAAGTTAATATTTATAAATTAAAAGGACTAATATTTCACATTAAGTGAATTTTGAAAAGATTCACATAAAGAACAACAAAATAATAAGATCTTCAACTAGACTAGCTCAAAGATATGTCTAAATATGTAGATGTGAATGATATTTACAACTCTAACAATAGATGAGATAAAATTTGCAAAGGATATATGAATATTTAACCAAAATAAATATTACTAACCTCAAACCTATTAAATTTACAAAGCTAAATAAATCCTTACCACCATCACATGTATACTAAAAAACATTGATCTTTGTCTAAAATAAGCACAAAGATGGGTCCAAAATCATGAAGATCACCAACCTTTTCATAGTTATGCTAAAATAAACAAAAATATGAAAATAATAAATTAATCTTTGATCAAAATAACAAAATGAGTAAAGACCCTACAAATTCATAAAGATCTGGGCCGTCCTTTAGCACCAATGGAGCTCCACCTATTGATGCCTCTAAGTGTATCATATGTACTCTTAGTTTTTAAATAAGACTTCACATTTTATAATTTAAATAATTTAGAGCATGAGTTTTAGGTTGTGGTAATTTGGTTGCCTATGATGAAATAGTGGTAGATCAATCAAACTATTCCACAATATTTATAAATCTTGGTGGTTTGGATCCACCTTTGTCTTCAATAATCTTTATACAAGATTTAGTAATCTATATTTATATTAGTGGGTTATGATCAAATTATAAGATAATATTATTGTAAAATGAATATTCACAATGGTTTTAAGCTATAGTGATCAAGTTAAAAAAATAAAAGGGAAGGGTAGGGAAGAGAGAAAACATGTTACATATATTTAACTACATCATGACAAATTTTAAATTCCAACTGGACATACATTTAACTACTAAAACATGAAATAGCATACACCCAAATCTCACCACACACTAGGAAAGTATCTAAGGATAGAATAAATAAATACAAGTAGGAACTAAATTTAAATTAAATATTTACTACTAAAATAAAATAGCATATGAACATCTTTATGCAGAGCAAATAAAATAAAGTAAACCCAAGAACATTCAACTAATCTAGCATTTGTACAAATTATCAACCCTATATTAAAGATGTATGTCCAAGATTCTTTAAAAAATATTAAAATTTGAGATCTCAAATAGATAATTGAGAGAGAAGATAAATAAAAATCCACACAAACAAAATGAGACAATCTTCTTAGAATTTTCAGCTTATATTAATTGTTTCAAAGTTTACACTAGTTTTGTAGCTCAAAACTCTCTCTCTTTTACAAATGAAAATGCTCCTTTTATAGGCTTCAAGGAAATATTTTGGTTATTTACCTCAATATAAAAGTTTAAAAAATGTAAAGGATAACTATACTTTATACAAAGTTTGTAAAATGCACTAAACTTTATGAAATATACTAACCTTTAGGCAATGTGATAACAAAAAGCACGTGCCTTTACAAAAGAATATTCCATTTCCAAAATTTACAATGTTTTATCAAAATAAAATATCCTTAACCAATTAGTGGAACATGTGTTGATAAAGGCCCCTAGATATATTTAATTAACCTCATCACCTTTTGATGCTACTCATCAACTAACTTCAAGTTGAAAACTAGCTCAAGGAGGAACTGATTTTCTTCATCTACCAAATCGCCTAAGTCTATCATTTATTTCCAAATACTCTCTAATGATTTTTACCTTAGGTATCTTCTTTTATATAGTTATTATCATATCCATAATCCTATTATTGTCACGTCTAAACTCCCTTGGCTCTTATTTCTCACCTCCTGCATGACTAAGGTGACTTTCTACTTGAATTCATCATCTACCATGATTCCCATGGAGGTGAGCTTTGAAGGATTCATAACCATGGTCCCAAGGAGTTTGTCAATTTTGTATAGTATTTTTATATCATATTTAATGATTCACTCCAAGGATTTGAAACATGCACTCAGGATGTTGATTTTATCCAAAATCAAGCCTTGGATGGTGTTGAGGTGAGTAATGTTGATAGTCTTGAAACCAGGGATTTTATTCCCTATCAAGGTGCTAATAAAATACTTTATTTTATCCTTGTAACTTTTACATTTGGTGATTAAAACCTTGGATATTTTATCTTGAAATTAAAATGAACTCTACCTTAGCCTTTTTGACTTTAGAGAGTAAAACATGTCATGGAATGATTTCTCAAATATTTCAATCATGGAGTCAGGAAATGATAAAACTACCTGCTTCTCCAAATCCTCATTTTAATTTTGAAGGTTTTTTATTAATTGTTACAAGCCTTTAAATCCATTTTTAAATTGGGTAGTTTAACCTTTTTCCAACCTAAGTAGATCCTCCTCATTTATGAGGTCCTATCCTGATCTTTGGCCTTCAACTAGAGTCAAACCAACAAATGGATCCACCTTCTAAAAAGTAAATTCCTCTCCACCCACCATATATATATATATTTTTTTATTATTTCTAATCCAATAGTGGTTTGGTAAATTTACACACTTACTAAAGAGTGTGTCATTTTTGGATGTTCTAGAGCTTCCATTTGGGTGATACCTGAAGATCCTAGAGTAGCCATTTGTATTTCATGTTATTTTTGATGTAAAACCACTATTTAGGTTTTATGTTCCTCATGAAATATGATATTGGTAGAATTTTCGATGGCCCATTAATGGTGAATCATTGGGATATTTTGTATCTTTCCATATACAAACCATTCAGGGATGGTTGGACCATGAATTCGATTCTCATCACTAAACAAAATAACTTCACTCAAAGGGTGAGTGAGGGTTAATTTAGGCTTCTTAGTTCTTTTTTGGACCATTGATAATTCATCCTTTATATTTTGAGTTGGAATAACTAGAACTAATTCAAAATATATCTCCTTCCCCCTTTCTTTTCCTACTTACTCAGCTTGGGGTTAAGGCCCTCCTTCTTGAGCTTACTCTTCATCAGAGCCGTAAGCACTAGTCAGTGCATCTAAGGCATCTTCCACTATCTCCCCAAGATGAAATTATATCATGACAATGTATTTAATTGAATACTCTAGCTTCTTAGGTTGGGTATAATAGGGTGCCTCCTCACCAGTTCTTTCTTCAAGCTTCTCTTTTCCTATAACTTGTGTAATTAGTGCTTGTATATTATGTAATTTATGACTCTAGTTGTTATACATGAGGCCTAATATATGGTCCTATAAATAAATGGTACTATAAAGGATTCACCTAGTAGATTTCACCAACTGGCTTCTCATCTCTTTTCAACTTAGCCTTAAGCTTGATATTGTGCTTCTTCAATATTACCAGGACCTCTAAAAATGAAGATCCCCAGATATACATTGTGTCATGGACACCAATATTGTGTTAATACTTCATGTTAATTTTAATTTCCTTCAAATGATTCTCAACATTATCTCGAGTGTCTAACTACCTTAAATCATCAATCTACAAATTAAAAGAGTCCCTTTGTCTACAGTATCTACAATATCCTACTTTTTAAAAATTGTTCTATTAATAGTCAAGGGAAAAGGATGTAGTATCCCCTTCCTTTTTTTTCACACACTTTCAATTCCATGGAATAATTGGTATGTAATCTCCTATTTTTCAATCTTGGTGGGTTCATAGATTGGTGACTTATGAGGCTAACATAGAGTTCCTTCTATCTTGATTACAGTGCAATAAAGATATAACCAAAGATCCCTAATAAGCTCCACATAATTTTTTATTAAGGGAATTACCCTAATTATGGGAAACCCTTTAATAACCTCAGACAAGGCTAGATACACATAGTCACAAATGAATTTTATGTGGTCCTTGTACTTGAATATGTGTAATTTAGAATAATAATGGGAGACTATTTGTCTTCCCTAAGGTGACATAATTTTGATGTATGAATGGAGGTGGTGGCCAATAGGGAATCTAAAAGAGAAGACATAATAAATAAGTGATTATTAGTCCTCTTCCTTATGGTAAATAATTAATTTTTCAAGAAAACACTGATTAATTCTCTAATAGGATGGGTAAGTCCTTTTTCAACCATGAATTATATATAAGGGACCCATAGCTTGTTAAAATAAGTGGTGGAATGGTCCATATACAATCTATTTATCAAATTCATAATCATTATAATCCCTACCCTAAATTGGGAATTAGGGATTCTTCCAGTAGGGTAGGAAAATACATGGGTTCTTAAACATAGCTATTGGACTAGGGTAGGTTTTTAGGTCATTTTGGCTAGAACATTACTTAATTATGGGAAAATACACTTGAGGAATGGGAATATTTTAGTAAATTTCAAGGACCATAGGGGAAATGTAAAAAACCTTCTTAAAATTTCATTCATGGATGATCATATCTTGATCAAATATAAAATCCTTAAAAATAAGAGCAATAACATTAATACAATGAAGTACTTAGGTTTCACTACCACATCATGGATACTGGTCATCTAGATAGACACTATGTCATAGTACCTCTAGTAGACTATGGCATTATTTTAATTTTTCTTGGTGATTTATTGTAACTCTTTAATGGCCCAAAATAACTTAGACTAGTTATTTTCCCTTATATTCAACACTACTACATCGAATACAATGTCTTTGAAAATTCTTCTATCCACATCTAATGTTAGGTACAACTTTGTGTCTTCTCTATTTTTTACTTTCATGTTTCCATGGCTTAAAGTCTAAAATTTTCTCACCAATGGTTTGTAATAAACTTTAGGGATAATTGTCACTTTTTTGGATGGTAATTAGACTCTTTATAGCTTAGTTATGATCAAACTAAGATCAAATTAGGGATTCTATAGATGCTAAGTATTTTTTAGGTCTTTTCAAGATTCAAGGGTGGTATATATTAAAATTTAGGTGAACTTTGTGTTGATATTTTATTAAGGCTTATAACTTTATAACTTTTCCTTTTTGAGCCCATAAAATCATGGGTTTTATCCACTTTTACTTAGGTGGCAATGATGTGGCAACTCTATGGAATTTAGTTGGCCTTTTCATAGAATTTGGTTCATAAATGCTTTAAAATTTGACCATTTATTTTTAATTTTTTAAAAATCTCTCTTTATTGGATTGATCTATATGGATCAACACAAAACATTGATCTTGATCTAATTAATCTTATACCATTGACTATCCTTTATATAGGGCCTTGTGGTTTCACTAGTTGGAAATCCCATGGGCCTCCTAATTTCTACATCTTTATAAATTTTAGAGTGAATTTAATTTTTCCATGTGGTGGATCCATAAGCCTTTATGTATTATACTAAGTAATATATAATGGCTTCACTCTATTTGATCATGCTGGTTTGATTATGCATGAGCCATCAATCTTAGAAATACGTACCAAATTTAACTTAGCTTGTGACTAAATAAAAAAATTAGGTTAAATACTTTTATCTAAGGTTTTTTTTGCATGTTAAAAAACATGAAATAAACCTTAATTCAAAGTATTTATGATAATTTTAGATCATATAAAAAGGGGACCAATATAGAAAGAGGACCTAACTTAAGGTTTTTATTGTATTGATAAATATGAGACAAACCTTGAGATAAATACTTTAAGCTAGGTTTCATATCATAGGGCCTTAAATTTTGTTAAGCCTTACTCTCATAAAACCCTTCACAAGATCATGGGGGCATGTATATATAGACTAAACATAAGGTTTTGAACTAAGGTCTCATCTAATGTTAAATAACACTATTCAACTTTATGATAATATTCAATCTGAGCATATGGTACTTATAATTCACCCCCATGAATGTTTATATTTTAGGCCAAAACATAGCTTCCAAATAATCGTAAAACTAGTATTAATATTGACATACAAACTTTCTAAGTATGATTAAGGAAACAACATATTCACTCATCTAAGTGCGATCGGTCCATGAGTTTAAATTTTGATGATCTCACAGATGTCATTGATAGCCTCATAAATGTAAATGATGTTTGTGTGAATGTTAAAATTAAGCTCTGATAATATATCATCTATGTTTAAATTTTACATCTTCATAGACATACATGGTAGCCTCACAGACATCATATGATGGGCACAAGAACATCAAATTTAAATCCCATAGAGCATAGTACGCCCTTGGAAATTTTGAATTATTATGCATCATTTGACTGGATTCTTTTGAGTAAGTGTGAACCATTGATCATGATATGATAAGCTATCTAAGATTGGTTTGTATAGGATAAATCTTTGGAATTTTTGGGTCTATCTTGCACCATTTGATTATTTTTATCTGAATGCACATGAGTCATATATCCTATAGAGAAACATGTAACTTTAGTTAGGGCTCAGGGAAAATAAGACTTATGATAAATTATTAGGACTAAGGTCTATTTTAAGTTAATAAAAATGAATGGGTACTTATGACTAATATTATAGGCTAAGATCTATTTAAATAAAATTATACCAATTTAGGAATTTAATAAACATAACCCTTTAGGCATTAATTATGGACCATGTTAAAAAATGAAAGGGGAAAATGGAGCTAGGGGTGCAGAAGGGACCAAATATATAAATTTTAGATTAAGTATGGGTCATGTTGAAAAACATGACCAAGCATTAATATAAACATTAGGCTTAAATCCATGAATTATTTAAAATGTTCTCGCTAAAATTATTCCTACCAATTTTGAATTTGGGTCTAAAAGAATCATGTGCTAGGGTTTTTGAATGAGAGTTTTAGAAAAATCTAAACACAAATTAAATCTAAATATTAATAGACCAAATTCTAATAAAAGGTTAATCTGAGATAGAATTATGAAACCCAGTTATGATCTTATTAAGGAGAGATCCATTAAACCTATGATCTAAAACATATAGATCCACTGTTAGCAATGTTAGGCAAAGTTAAATAAAAATTATTAAAAAAGAAGACCTATTAGGGCAAGGGGTGGATGAGCTTCGAATGAAAATAATTTTAAAAACATGTCAAAGACATTATGATTAAGTAAATTCCCAATACCAAGGTATTAATTGTATAATTTAACACATAGGTCCCCAATTTACAAAAATAGGGGGTCTGTTGACCTCAAAAAAATTCTAATAAAATTCCTATGTTAGTTAATGGTAAATACATGCATAATGGTAATGAAAGGGGAAAATGTAGAACAATACTCATAGAGTCTACTAGTATAGCTTGTGTTGATGTTGAATGATATTTACTAAAAAATCATAGAAGGATAAAAAATGTTTTCAGTCGGTTATGCCAAAACTATGTAACCAATATTACAACATCCATTAATATTTCTTGATTATGACTAGGGAGGATATGAACCTAATGTTAAGATTAACATTTATTTTGATTTTGATGTTAAATATGATATTGGTTTTGTAATGGAACGTAATTCTAATATTAGTTATAAATTAAAACCTGGTTCTGATGTTAAAATAGCCACAAAGGGGGCTTGCTAAATGTTTTTGTCTAAAAGTACCTTGTTCACCTTTTGCTTGGAAATTAAGCCTTTAAGATGAAGAAATGTTTATAAATGGGTAAATTTTAGCCATGAATGAATTATGTGGTTCTCAAAGATAGTTTAATTTGGGTCAATGATGGGTGATTCAAAAAAAAAGTTGACAAAGATTTGACCATATGGATCTTTCCTTAGAAGTGGACTTATATGATCATTTTTGGAAAGGGGATACTAACATATCCCAGTCAATTAGTTATCAAACTTAGGCACACTTATCCTATCAATAGATAAGGGTCCTTGGCTAGGTAATGGTGTAATAGGTCTAGACCATTGGATTTATTGTGGTCTCTCTTTAGGATCTATTGTGGTTTTTCTTTGATTTTACCCAAAAAATATGGTATTGGCATACAATAGTATTAGTATAAATGGTTTTTATTTGAATTTCCCAAAAAAGGATGGTATTGGCATAGATACAATTCAAATGAGACAAAGGATGGGTGTCAAGAATTCATCATTCCTAACTAACATGTGCAGGAGATTTAATGGAAAGACAAGAAGTGGTTTTGAATTATAAGTTCAATATGAACTAAATTTTGGCTTTGAATTGGCATATGGTTCAATATGAACCAAATTTGGATTTTTATGTTAAAATTAGCCTTGGTATACATTTTATGTTTGATTAAGTCTATCAATGAAAATGTTCAAATGGACTAGTTCAATAAAATTTGGTTCATGTAAATATCCAAAATAGGAAAGGTGTGTTACTCAAACTTGTTTCCAAAAGGGTATACATATATTTATTCATAAAAATCTCTCAAAAAATTAGACTATGAGTTGGAATGTTGGTTTGAAAGGCCGTAAGATTTGATTGAAAAATTTAACTTAGGCTTTGAACAATTTTGCCTCAAATTTAATATTGACATAGTTTGAATATAATTATAATAAGACCTTAGAATAAGAATTCATCTTATAAAATATTTGACTAGAATTGGTTTTGATCATTGGAATTAAATAAAACTTGATTTGGTTTGGAAATTTGATGGATTAGAAATTGGAAGAAGGTTTCAATGGACTTTGGTTTTTTGGAAAAGGTCTAATTTAATTTGATTTGGGTTTAACTTCTCAACCATGTTTGGAATTGGACTTGGATTAGATTAGAATTATAAATTAGCATTTGAAATTTGGAACAATTAGTCAAGAATTGGATTTTGGTCTTGGAAATAGTATTGGAAATAAGACTTAGAATAACCTTGGAAAGAAGATTGACTTAGAATTATCACTTAATTTGAAATCAAATGGACGCCATAACAACATAAAATGAATAATAAGCTTATAATTTTTTTTAAAATTTCAAATAAAGTTAACTTGATTTAAAATATAAATTTGGATTCAAAATACAAGGATTTTGGTTCAATTTTATTATCCTAATAGTGTGGTTTAAAAAAACAATCATAGGTATGCATACCAATTTCTAACATGTTACTTTGGTTTGACTTAGAATTTGGGGAGAATAATACCTCATCATGTGTGTATAAAATGGTTTTGGTTTTGATTGGTCTACTGTGGTCTTAATTATAAACTTGGTTTTGACACAACAATCAAGAAACAACACATAAACATCACAATGAGATTTAATAACCAACACAAGTTTACATCACATCCATTAAGCCTTATGAAACACTTGCCTTGAAAGAGGAGTAAAATTTTAAATGTTCATTAAAATAAAATATTGTGATTATTGGTAGGGTTTTTACACCCCCTTCTCTCTCAATGTTCATATGATTAAGGTGAAATTTAGGGGATATTACATTTTCACCCTTGCTCTAATGAATGATTCATTACAAAATATGTATCTACAAGTCAATCCGTGATCATTTAATCTATGATAAGATCTTTTACCTTCACAACCACTTCATTATTAAGTGTCTTAGTCAAATGGTACTATATTTGGAGTTATCTTACTATTTTGCAATGGGCTATCTATATGGGCCCTATATAACTCATAGTATGTGGGAACAAATCCATTAATGAAGAAGTTAAATCTCATTGACAAGATTGATCCTTTCAAGGGTACCACACATTAACCTTGAGTATTAGAAATAAATCCCTTGGGTTACTTTTTAGACATGAATTTGTGCAAACACAAAGCAATGTATTCATGATGTCATGTTCCTCAATTTGTATACCCCACTAGATAAGTTGGGTTTTATAAGATCCTAGGATGTCACTTCCTAAGTCAACACACCCCTAAATACTTACAAGAAGGTGATTAATTCTACCCCACTAAGTAAAATTAAAAATAGGATAAATTTAAAAAGAAATTTTTATATTTTTTATTCACCAAAAATGGGGGATCATTCATGCAAATAAAACCCTAATACAGTCTAATAAACAAGAAAAATTTCAATAAAGTAATTAACTTTAAAATTAAATAAGTTTTGCTAAACCTAAATTAAAGTAGTGAATTTATTTTATATTTCCAAATTAAAATGTAAGATATAATGATTTTTTTTACTTTAAACATCACTTCGTTGGCTATTGTCCTATGAAAAAAGAGTTATAAGGTTGAAAATGTCATCTTTGACAAGTAAAACCCACAAAAAACAAGTTAGAATGCTAACCTACAATAAAATATATTAGTACCTTCATTTTATATATTTTATGAAAAATATATGTAATTTGAAGATAAACTAATTGAATATTCTAAAAAATTTAGGAGAAAACATATGGTTTTATATAAAAATAAAAAGTAGAGTCTGAATGACATTGAATAAACCTCCAAAAATTGGGATTTTTCATGTAGAATGAATTCATAGTTTCATTAGACAATTTCACAATTCCATTAGATGATTTAAAATTTTTGTTATATTATTTCACAAATCTATTAAATTATTTCATAATTTTTTAGACTATTCATCAATTATATATGTTGATTTCTCCATTTGATAATTACTTTTGAAAATAAGGTAAAATAGAACAAAAATGATTTCACGACTTACTAGAATGATTTCACTAATATGTATGAAAATTTAGTAATTCAACCTTTAAAAATAAAAATCATACAAAATACATAAAATGATTTCATAATTTGGGCTTTTAATTTCTGTATTAAATGCTTCAATTTCATAATTATGTAGAAAAGATATAATAGAAACTAGTGAAGAAAAAAAAATTACAATTCAATGTGATGATTTCATAGTTAAGTTTTGTGATTTTTTAGTTGTTTTTTATGATTTCAATACTATTCATAACCTACACAAAAAATATAAAACACAACAAAAATATTTTGTGAATAACATAAACAATTTTGAAGTTAATAGTTATAAATTAATAATTATGTAGAAAACCAGTAAAAATAGAAAACCTTAAAAATAATTTCTGAATTTAATAATGTGATCATGTTATTTTTGTCTTAAAATTCATAGTTATGTATAAATAATTTTGAACATGAATAATTTATTTATTCACCTAAATAATTTCATTATTTCCCTAAGTGATTTCATTGAAGATTCTTTCAAATTAATAGTTTCACAATCATGCACTCATAGTTTGTTCTAGTAACTATAAAAATTTAGTTGTGGGATGCCTCTAATAATTTAAGAGGTC
Source organism: Torreya grandis (assembly GCA_037957365.1). NCBI lineage: Eukaryota > Viridiplantae > Streptophyta > Pinopsida > Cupressales > Taxaceae > Torreya > Torreya grandis. Next base: position 59,756 of record JARHVA010010908.1, on the reverse strand, counting down.
CCACTAAGCATGTTATTATGTATATCAAGAATCCAAGAGGGATTTAGTCAATTGTTAGTGAAATAATTAAAATAAATTGAATACATAATGTTGATCCCTAAATTTATATCACAGGTGCTTAGAGTGTTTAAATAACACTTGTCATTTTAGAATTTAGAGAATTCAATGCTTGAGTTGTAGGTTGCGATAATATTGTTATATAGTGGTGAAATAGAGGCAAAGCAAGTGGACTCTTTCACAATATTTATAAATTTTGGTGGTTTAGAGCCACCTTGGCCTATATCTTTGAAAACAATGAAGAAATATTAGTGAATTATGAGCCGAGCTAATCTAAATACTAATCTAACTTGGATATTTACAATGGAAATTAAGCTAGAGTGATCTGTTCCAAAAAAATGTAAAAGGAAGGGTAAGGTAGAAAAGAGATGTTGTTGATCTTCATCCCAAACATCATGACAAAGCTCAAATGTCCTCTAAGCATGAACTTAACCAATGTATAATAGAAAATAGCATGAGCTCAAATCTTACTACACATCAAGAAAACATCTAAGGAATGAAAAGTAATGCAAATAAGAACCTAGTTCACTTTAAAGATCTAACTTTGCAATCAAAAAATAAGATCCCAGATACAATAAGAGTAAAGGAAATAAAATGAAATTGAGAAATTTTAGTCAACCTAGCATTGGCATAAGTTAAAAACTCTAAAATTAGAATATGCACACCAATATTTGACAGAAACTATTCAAATCTAGAAATGAGAACAAGTGAGTGATAAACCATAATAACAAATGAATATGGATGATCTTTTTATAATTACTTGCATTAATTTATAAATAGTTTACACAAGTTTTTGGCTCAAAAAATCCCTCTCTTATTAAAAATGATAATACGCCTTTTATAGAATACAAGTATGTCAATCAGTCATATCCAATTACAAAGGTATAAGTGTAAGGATAATTGTAATTTCTAAACAAGTTATAGAATACACTAAAATTTCCAAATTTGACTTATCTATAAGAAATGTGATTTATAATTTGTACATGCCTTTACAAAAGAGTAATTTGTATTCAAATATTATAATGCTTTTGTAGAACAAACTATCTTAAGTGAACTTGATTGACTTTGGGGCCTTTATGCTGATGAAGTCCCCTGTTGCTATTATAGTATCTTCATTTCTCTCTAGTATTTTTCATAAATAATATTCAAATTAATAACATGTTCCATGAAGAGCTCCTTTTCTTGATTATGAGGTCTCCAAAGTCCTTATTATTTCTTCTCAAGGCTATTTAATACTCTTAGCTTTAGCAATATTTTCCTCTATTATTAGTATCATATCCATGATCTTATTATTACCTATTATAGATTTGCCTTAGATTTTTATCCTTAATTCCTAGATGATCAAGGTGGTTTTGTACCTAAATTATTGATCTATGATGAGGCCCATGGAGCTGAGTGTAGTTGGTTTAAGGATCATGATCTCAAGGAAGTGCCACATCCTATCTAGTAGCTATTTTTCATCCTTAAGGAGCTTCTCCAAAATTTTAGACCATGTGTTCAAGCTCCTAATCTTATACACAAGTAGTCCTAAGATTTTATTATGAGCTAGGCTAATGGTTTTGAAACTAGGGATTTGATCTTCTACCAAGATACTGGTCAATTCCTTCATTTTGTCCCTTGAATTATACCATTGGGTGATTAAGATTTTGGATGCTTCATCTTGTTGACCCAATACATTTTTTCTATGCCTTGGTGACTTTAAGGATTTGAACATATCATAGAAAGCTACTTCTGATATTTTAATCATAACATCAGGTATTGACAATATAGCTTGGCTCTATAAATGTTCCTTTTATATCTGTAAATTCTCTCTTTATTGTTGCATGCCCTTGATGGTAGTTTTTAATTATGTTGATTGAGCTTGCACCAATTCAAGAACATTTTCCTCAAATATGTGGTTTTCACTTGGCCTTTGCTCTTGGATAGGAGTTAGTCTAATGAATGGTTCCACTTTATGTAAAGTGAACTATTCTCTACCTATCATGGCCTTCCTTTTAGTAACTCTTTGTAACCCTACTATTGTTGGGTTAAACCTGACACCAACTAAATATTGTGTCACTTAAGGAGTAGGGGCTTCAATCTGAGTTCTACTTCAATCCACTAGAGCTGACTTCCTTCTTCTATAAATTAAGTATCCATGGCTTGAGTTCATCATGGACAATAACATTCACTAATTTAATAATGGCCCATGGATGATGCAAGTAGTAACCTTCTATAACTTTCCATATATAAACCATTTAGGAATGGTTGGGCCTTGGGATAGGTTTTATTAAATAAAAATCTTTACCTCACTCAAAGGATGAGTGAAGGTCAACTTCAGCCTCTTTTTTCCTTTTAGAGCCAATGCTAGCTCAATTTTTCTTTTTGGGGTAGGCATGGGAATAGGGACTAAATCCAATGCAACTTCTTTACCTTTCTTTTATTTTGCTTCCCTAGCTTTAGATTGAGGTTATTCCACTTATACTTCTTAATTATAATGATAAGCACTAACTAGTGTCTTCATGGCATTTTCCATTATCTCCTCAGGGTCTAATGTTATTATGTTAATTCCCTCAACCCATGATTTTGGCTCTACTACCTGGGCTGAGGAAGATGCAATATTTTTTAGTCTCCTCTCCTCTATTTGTGTCCATGTTGGGGGAGGCCTAGAAGATGAACCTCTTAACAAGTGGTATTGGCTTGGCCTTAGCTACCATATACTATCACTTACATTCTTCTCTCTCTATAATCTAGCCTCTAGCTTGATGTTATGTTTTTCCAATCTTTCCAAGGCCTCAATGAATGCAAAATCTTTAGTGTAAATTGGGTCATAAGGTCTATGATGGTGTTAATAGGTCATACTGATCCCATTTACCTTCAAGTTCCCCATAAATCTTCCTTGGGGATCCCACTGCCTTAGTTCATCATGTTGTAATCTAAAAGAGGCCTTATGTTTAGAGGCATCCTCCATATTATCCCATTTCTAAAACACAATCTTGCCAATGTTTATAGGGAAAGTGTGGAACATTCTTTTCCTCTTGGTCTTGCAATTACCATTTACACCATTTCATATTTTTTAATCTACCTCTTATTTAGCTTGTTTATTAGGCACATAAACTACTAGTCTAAGTGGGGTGCATTATGTTCCTTCAATATATTTATGTTTAAGTCAAGATATAACCATATATATTATATGGATTCAACATATTTCTTGATCAGAGGGCTGACCCTCATCATTGGGATCCTTGTAATAACCTCAATTAAGGTTGAGTAAACACAATCATAGATGAACTGAATATGATCCCTATATTTTAAAATATGTAACTTGGATTAAAATTGGGAGACTATTTATGTTTGATTAGGTTACCATTCTCTAAGGATTAGTATTTTGGTGGTGGCAAGTAAGGCATCCATCAAGTATGACATCATGTGAAATTGGCCTATAGTCCTTTCCATGATTATGGAAATATATCTACACAATTAGGTGTTAATAACTTCACCAAGGGAAGGGTGAGTTCCCTTTTAACCATAAAATATATCAAGGGCACCCAGATTGAATCCATATAGGTGGTGGTTATATTTCCACATAGCCTATTCATCAAGGTCATAATCATCCTAATCCTAGGCTTGAATTGGCTAATTGGATGTTGCCATTAAAGTTTGAGAATACTTGATTCCTAAAATATAGCCATGAGGTAAGGATGGTATTTAGGTATATTTTATTAGCCTAATTATTTATGGTGGTTGTGTTTATTTTGGCCTTAGGTAGTTTATAATAATTCTAAAAAGCTAAGGATGAGACATAAGATATACTTTTGTGAGTGTGCTTATTGACTAACATTCCTTTATCAATCTATCAATATTTAAAAATATAAGATAGAACATCAATATAATGTAGTACCTTGGGATTGGATAATATAAAGTGTAGGCTTGTCATCTAAATAGCCACTATGTCATAATATCTCATTTTCATAGATAGGTTCCTCTCATCTTCTCTTGTGATGGCTGGTCACTCCTCAATTATTTAGAAAAGCTTAGACCAATTGTTATCTCATATGTTTAGGGTAGTGGATTCAAATTTTGTATCTTTAAAGACTCTCCCCTTAGCATCTAAAGTTATATATAGCTACACATCTTCCTTGAAAGTGCCTTTTTGAGCTACTATGGCTTGAATCAGGTCTATTTGTTCACTAGTGGACTGCTCTTAGTTTTGGATCAAATTATTATGGCTTGGATGATAATTCACTAGTATGGGTTTGATTGTGCTCAATATAGGGTCAAATTAGGGATTTTACATGAGCTAGGGATTTTTTTTAGGTCCTATTTGAACTTTAATTATGACATCTATTTGCACTTAAGTGAGATTTATGCCTTATATTTCATTTGAATCCTTGTACTTATACCTTTGACCTATTTAATCCCAAAAAATCTTCAAATTTGTCCTTTTATGTCTATGTGGCATCACCATGGCATCTATGTGGAATTTTTATAGCAAACATTCTTAGAAATGTTTAAAAATTTATCATTGCCTTTTGAAAAATCTACTTTTATTTCATACCATCAAATCTCCTTTCACTGATCAATGTTGGACATTGATCTTGATCCTTGAAATTGAATGTCATTGGTCACTATATGTATTTGAATATAAGGTTGTGCCACTTACTAATATTGTAATCCTTCTAAGCTCTACACTTTATCATTTCTATAAGCTCAAGTACTTTCACCACATGGTCATCTCTTGTTTTCTTGTAGAGTCTTTGAATTTTCAATGTTGATTACACACCATTAGATATGATGGGTACAAATCAATGTGAACCATTGATCTTTGTGAGATGCATGAGATTTAGTATATATTATGCATCAAGGTTATGACACTTGGTATTCCTATAGGCCTTTTAAGATTTATACTCTATCATTCTTTCTAGTTAATGCATTCTCACCATGAGGTAGTCTCATGTTAACTGAGAGCTTCATTGAAAAGCCTTGAATCAATACACTATATTGATTTGGATGTGTATGCTTGAATATATACTATTGGTTCTTGATAATATGCTCAATGTTTAATTGGGGTCCATGACTTCACTTTTTAACATCGATCTCACTCCATTCAATCATCCTCATTTTATTGAACATAAGTAATTAATCATGATATGGGAAATCGAACATTATTGGTTCTTACAATCATAAAATGGATCAAGCCATGGAAATATAAAGATTGGATCAAAGTTATATACTAATATTTGTATTCATATTAATAAATATGAATAAAAATTTAGGCTAAATTATTTTAACTAGGTTAAAATAGTGATAAAAAGGGGGGCCCATGCTTAGGAAAATATAAAATCTTGGCCTAATATTGTATGGTAACAGAAAGGACCCTTCAAATAAAATCCATGGCATAAGGTTTTATCATAAGGTTTTATTGTATTAATAAATACAATTGAAACCTTAAGGTAAAGTTTTAGGCTAGGTCTATATAATAAAAAGGGACCCTTTCAATCTTAATATTGATCTCACATCATTGGATCTTGGGCATCCAAGTGAATGTAGATCATCGATCTCGATCCATGGGGTCAAGCGAGAATGGTCTCATGGATCAAATTCTTAGACTTATCAATCCCATCTTGCATCATATGATTATGTTTACATAAGTGAATGAAGGTCACTAATCTTAAAAATAAGCACATTTTTTAAGCTAGGACTTAGAGGTATATGGAACATAGGATAAAATTTTAAGACTAAGGTCTTGTTTATGTTAATAATCATTAATGAGAGTTTAGGACTAATATTTTAGTCTAAGTTATTAAAAAAATATATTCATTATTCAAACCATGTTTAGGAAATAATAAAAGGACACTGCAATGATAAAGTTAGACCATGCTAAGGTAAAAGGGAATAAGCGACTTGGGAAATAAAGGGTACCAAGCACATAGTTCTCAAACTAAGGTTTGGTCATGTTGAAAAACATGACTAATCCTTAGTATAAAAATTAAACCAAGTATGTAGCATATTTAAATTGTTCATGCCTATCTAATTTAAATTTGGCCCAAAGGAACTTGTGCTAGGGTATTTTGAGCAAGGGTTTAAGGATGATCAAAATGCACTAAATTTGGCTTTTGATAGACCAAAGGCTAGTAAAAGACTATATTGAGGTAAAACCATAATATTATGAACTCTAGATATTTTTTATTCTAATTGAAATCAATTATACCTATAACTAGAAATAAGAAGATCCATTGTTATCAAATTTAGACAAGGTTAAACCAAATCCATGAAAAAATAATCCAACCAAATCATGGTGTGGATGATATTCAAATACAAATAATGTGCAAACATTCTAGTGACGCTCTGATCAAGTGACTTTTCAATTTTAAATTAAAAATTTGCACAATTTGACAAAAGGATCCCCATTTTTTAGAAATGGGGGTATGTTGACCTAAAAAAATGGAAACTTATGGGAGAAACATAGTAATATGTTAGAATTCAAAAATATTAGTTTAGACAAATAACTAGATTACCTTTTATACTTGATCAATACCATTATCAAGATTAATTCATGGTTAAAACAAGTCTTGTACCTATAAAATTAGGATCAAACATCAAAACCTATCCATGTTGTGTGTGATATTTGATTCCACTTATTGTTTGCCATGGAATTTAGGGAACAAATTCTAGGTTTCATGACTTTAACTATTAACATTGACTTAAAGCATATTTAGATGTGTATTGAGAATCATGCTTAGCTCAAGGAAGGCTTGGGCATTTCTCTACTACAAGCTAGGCATCCATAGCTCTGATAGAGATGCCTTTAGCTCCACTCAAAGCCTTGCTCCACTGCTAGCTAGGTGTCCATAGCCCTGATGGAGATTACCAATAACATCATTTCTTGAAAAGTTTTTTATTTTGAAATATGCTCTTATTTTTGTATTTTTTAGATCATTTTGGCTTTCTATCTAAGGCTGGGAAAAATATTATCTAGGTTTAGGGATTTTATCAAATTTTTGATATTAAAATAATCACCTATAGTTGTGACCTTTGTCTTTGGTAAGGGTGTTTGTTAAGTGAAATAATTATTGTGTCCTAATAATTAATTTTTCATTCCATATGTGCAATCATTATTAAAACTAATCTAAGATCAAAAAAAGGTTTAAAACCTTATGAAACAACCAACCTATCCATTAGTCCTTACTAGTTTCTCTAAATTGTAACATCAATCTCATCTTTCAAATCCATGGTTAGTATATGCTTAAGATTCATATCTACATTTATAAATTATGAAGTTCCTAAGTAACTATGTGAACTTAGAGTTGAGGTGTGTCTAAGAATACTCATTACCAATAAGGAATAGATCAGAGAAATCACACACACAAATAGAAAGAAACAAATCAAAACTCAAAGGAAAAGTGAAAAAATATATACAAACATATGTATAAACAAGGGATAGGAATGAAAGAATAGAAGTAAACTAATCTAGCCTACCTACACTAGTTCTAACTAGTTTTATAATCATTCCATGAAGACCTTGGTGGTAAAATAGAGAAATAGTTCTTGATGTATTACCCATTGGTGGGTAGTGTGAAAATTTTCCCTATAATTATTTTATCTTGAAGGTATTATCTCTTAGTATCTTGACAATATGATAGGGGCCTATCCATAAAGGTTTGAATTTGCCATGTTTTCCTTTGGGCTCAGATGTTTTTTATTAAATAAGAACTAAGTCTCCTTACTTGAACACCTTTACTTTTTATCATTTTTAAAACCACATACTAACTATGGTTTGCTGTTTTATAAATTTATAAAAAGCCTCTTCTCTTGCATCTTACATCTGTATGATGTCCAACAAGCTTGAATTTATAAATTCTATGTCTTCCTCCATATATTATTACATGATCCTATATGTTGGTAGCTTAAGGGTGATGTGAAAGATGGTTTATTTCTCATATACTAGTAATATGGGTGATGATTTGAGAACCTACTTGACTCTTGTACTCTCTACCCACAGGGCATACTTGAGTATCTTATGCCATGTTCTAGAATTGTCTATTGTGGACTTATTTTTTATCTTAATCAAGTTATTATTTGTTGATTTAGATACTCCATTACCTTGAGAATAATGGTTGGATGAGAAATTGAGAATGATATTATTATCATATGACCATTCTATCAACTTTATGGATATGAAAGTAGATCCATTATCATAGACTATAAATATGAGTGTTCCAAACCTGGTGCATATGTTTTCTTTTAAAAATTGATCACCTCTTTAGTCTTGAACTATTTAGTTGCCACTATATTAGTCCATTTAGTGAATTAATTTGTATAAGTTAGAATTTACTTGTGACTATAAGAGGAATTAGGGTTTATTAACCCTACAAAATTTATCCCTTATTAGGCAAAGGGTTTATCAAATATAACTAGTTTTAATGGCATGGATGCCTTAGGCTCTTTGGTATTAAAGACCTAACATGAGTGGAATTATCTCACATTATTATGAGAATAATTGAAGATTTTAGGCCATTATTAATCATCTCTTAATATTTTATGTGTTGTATTCCTTTCGAATGGATGACCACTTTCTAGCTTTTCATGAAAAGTGTTCATGATCTCGACTAATTCTTCCTTGGAGACACACCTCAAGTAAATGCCCTCAAATTTTTTATTATAAAACACTCTATATTGGATTAAAAAGTGAAATTATTTGAGCCTTATATCTCTCCTTTTATCTTTACTTAACCTTATAGGATAATAACAATTGATTAAGAAGTGGACAATATGATCATAACAATCATTAGATGTGAAACTTTGTTGATCTAATTGCATACCATTTAGATTGGAGTTAGTATTGAAAATTAATTAAATCAAAACTTGAAACCTTACTAGTTTGGTAGTCTTCATCTCAATGTCATACTCTTAGATTACAGACATCTACTTACCTCTCATTTCTCCAATTTCAATTTGACTTAGCATGAGCTTGGTGGCAAGTTCTAGTAGAATGGCATGCACCTTATTCCTAAAGATATAATGTCTAATTTTTTTTACTACTTTGATCAAATCACATGATTTATTTTTAATTAAAGAGTAGTTTAACTTAGTATTTTTAAGGTCAGTGGTCATAAAAGCTATTGGACAGTCACATCCATCCATTTTTTGAGTTAAAATTGTAGTTATTTTTTGATATAAAGCAAAGGAAGAAAGATAAAAATCCCTGGAAAAGTCTAGACTTATCAAGAATTGGTCTTTTCCAATGGACTCTTTGATATATTTGAAATCCTTATTTATTTCTTCAGTCCAAGTGATTGTAGCCTCTTTCTTTAGCATGTCATTCAAAGGTTTCACTATTTTTTCAAAACTAAAAATAAACTTTATTAAAAAAATTATTTTACTAAAGAATGACTTCAATTACTTCCTATAATTAAGAGGCTCTATATTAGATATTGCATTTACTCTTTTAGGGTTTATAGAGATTCACTCCTTAGTGATAACATGTCCTAATGGTTTTCCATTGGTAATGAATAAAATGATTTTCTTTGGGTTGAGATAAATTGCATACCTTTTACATATTTAAAATACTTGTTGTAGGTGCATAATATGATCCTCCCTATTCTTAGAAAAGATAGTCAGATCATCCATGTATATAATAATTCACTTACCTAAAATACCTTGGAAATCATGATGCATATCCCTTTGGAAGGTTTCACTTGTGTTTATCAATCTAAATGGCATTATTTTTTAGGTAAACATGCCCCACTTGGTAGTAAAACTAGTTGTCGTCATGTATTATTTATTCACCAACACTCAGTTATAACCTAAAAAACCATCAAGAAAGGGCATCATGGGAGAACTAGAAACACTTTGTATTACTTGGTCAAGAGAAGGTAGGTGTAATTAACTTTCTCAAATTCTATATTTAGATTTATAAAATCAATGCACAGTCTGATTTCACCATTCTTCTTCTTAATTGGGACTAAATTATCAACCCAGGTGAAATGCCTAATGGGAAATACAATGTTAAAATCTAAGAGATTCTTGACCTATATCTATATTAATAGTTCTAAGACCAAGTTGATAGGCCTTTGATTTTGTTTGAAAGGTTTTCATTTTTATTTTAAAGGTATGGTGTGAGTTATGACTTTTGGATCAAATATATTTAGGTAATCATAGGACCATGCTATGATATCCTTATATTTGGTCATATTTATTTGGCTCTTTTATTTTCTAGACTTGTACATGTTGTACCAATATTAACCAACTAAGGTTGACCTTGAAATCCAAGATCAATTGTATTGTAATCCTTCCCACTTTGGGAGTCTTGGTAGCCTTAGTTAGTTTATAATAATTAAAGAGTCTCTTTAAGGCTATCATGCCTTTGGGGATCTTGTTTTCATTCAATTGAATGACTTTATCTTCAATTTTGCTTTCAATGACTTCATCATCAAGGAGACTAGCTTCATCAATAATGTGACCCTCAAATACTTTTGAATTAGTTGGGAAATCTATGATCCGCTAATCATGATTGAATACCTACAAGTGGTTGACATTATTAGGCACTAAGGGACATGGGATTAACTTTATTATAAGGTTTTACAACTTAGAACTATGATTGGACATAAGGCTAGCTATAGTTGAAGCAATTTCATTAGTGGCTTTGTTTTCTTCCTTAGTGATTGACATAATGTTAAAAGCATCAAAACACTCAATTAAGCTCCATAATCTAAATTTATATTTCTTGAAATAGGAAAAAATTTATTGATATTTACTCTTAAACTGATTGACCACTAGTTCAAAATAACCAAAAAATAATAGTTCATTAGCTTCATGCTTGATTGCAAATTGTAATCCAATAATAAGTGCTTCATACTCAACCAAATTATTAGTGAATTGTAACTAAATTTTGTAAGATGAATTATATTCTCTCTTTATGGGATTGATTAACACCACTCCTAGTATAGAACATGATTTTCATCTAGCACCATCAAAATAAAGTTTCCATAAACTAGGCAAAGTATGATAATTTTTAGAGTTGCATACCTTTATGGTGTCAAGAGTTTAAATACTAAGATCTGAGTTAACCATGTTGAACATCTCATTGATTAAATTGTATTTAGTGATCATATGTTTCATTTTAAGATCCCATTATATCCTAATTTTGTTGGGGAATCCTTTCCAAGGTAACCATATGTACGAACAATCTATTGACATATAACCATTTAATCTTGTAATCCAGTCTCTACTCAATAATATCCCATAATAATCAAGGATGTCCATCGATTTGATATCAATTAACTATTCTATTCTTAGCTGTAAGGCAATCTGCATGTGAAAATTCAATAATTCACCAATCACTTTGACTATTGACTTATCTAATTGAGTCATAACTCTATCAAATTTAATAGGAGTCAAAACTAATTATTAAAAAATACCCTTAGGCATTATATTTGTAGATGCACCATAATATAATAAATAATTATGCATATTTTTACCAAATATCCTAGCTATAAGTAGGAAATAAGGAACATCTATTGTGCAAACTAATTACCTAGTGATACCAGATTCACTAGTCTAATTAAAAATTAATTCTCAACCCAAGGTGCATAATATTTTCAAGAGTATTAGCACTATATATGCATTATTGATTAAGAAATCAACTTGATTTTCTAGTTTTTGTACAATGAATTTATGTTGAACTTACAAGATAGATATATTATGAAACTATTGTGATAGAATTACAAAACTATTCCAGACTTATGTACCATACATGCATCATACTTATATAATCAAACTTAATATTAAAATAAACTTACACAAAACATTAATAATTAAAGAGGGTTAGGATATTCATAGTAGCTCATTCTGAGGGGGGCCTTCCTCACTTAGAATTGAGCTCTAATCCCTCTCTAAGAGAATTCACAAAATTCTTACAAATTCAACTTTCTCATTACTCAATTTTGAATACAAATGCTATAGTCTAAAACCTTTTGCTATTACCTTCTCAAAATTATCTAAGTCTCAGTCTGATCTAGGTTCTACCTTTAAATACAAAAGTTATTTTATTGACTCCTAACCGAAAAAACCAAACTAGGAAAAAATAAAAATACTTTGAAACTACCCCAGTCAACCTTCAAGTGGTTAGTAACCAATGTTACTTGTTTTAGGTTTGATTGGGTTAGAGATAAAGCATATGATTTTGTTGTTTTATTTTATTTTATATTTTCTCATTATCCTTGTCTTTCCCATTTTTAGTAGTATAACCAATGTCTCCTTATATGTGGGGAATCTATACAACAACTACAATTCTTCTTGATCATCCATTTGGTTCCCAAAGATAGTTGAATGTGTCCAAAATATCTCCTTAATAATGATTCTATTTTTCATAGTGTCTATAGGCACTCTTCAGTAACTACATGTAACCTATAGGTGAAACATTTAGTTTCTATGAGTACTCTATAGTGGTTGTATGAAACTTGTAGGTGAAGCCTACAGTTGCTATGGGTATTCTATAATAGTTGTAGGTAACCTATAGGTGAAGCCTAAAGTTATTGTGGGTATTTTTTAGTGGTTATAGGAAACCTATAAGTGAAGCCTATATATATTTCAAGCACATTGTAGTGGTTATAGGCAACCTTTAGGTGAAGCCTATATTTGTTACGAGAAACCTATAGGGGAATCCTATAGTTGTTATAGGAAGATTTTAGTAGCTATGGCTTAGCAAGATTCTATAACTTTTCATGACCCTTAAAATGTTTATTATATAAAGTCACACAAATATAATTCAATCAAGTAAAATCATCAACACACACACACACACACACACACACACACACACACACACACACACACACACACACACACACACACACACACACACACACACACACACACACACACACACACATATCAATGAACATACAAAATCATAACTTCATTCATTCATTTACATTACTAATAGATAGTTATGTGATTTAAATAGAAAAAGACATACACTAAGTATAGATGATGATATAAATGTAAGTAATTAGTGGCCTCATCAACATCTACCTTAATTTTGTGTATTTCAACATTAACATGTGTAGACTTTTGAGACTTACCAATATTTTTGGACAAAGATTCTAACAATAGATCCCTCAATTCAGTAACCCATGTCAAATCATGTAAGGTAATGTTATATTTGATCTTATTCATGTACTATACTATGTTATAACTAGTCCTATTAGAAGAATTATATTCATCAGCATTGGGTTTTGAAGTACTTCCCTTAGGAGGCTCCAGATTGTTATTCGAGGTAGTATCAAGATGAGTCTCAAAGTTGTTTAGAGGGGTTGAAGTGGTCAATGATTTTTTATTCTTCCTATTTATTAGAGGATACATCTTTTTCAATAATTTTTGAAAGGCATGAATGTATTAAATAGTATCCTTAGTCTCATTGTCCTCTTGAAAAGGGAACTCAAATGTTTCCACCATGACCATTGAATCAATAGACCTAGTTAACCTTGAGGAACCAGATGTGCCTACATCATAAAACTTATTAGGGACAACTTCAAAAGTACCTAATTCTTATTATAAGGATTCAAATTCATTAAAAAACTCAATACACTCAATTTATCCATGCTTAGAAGTGTAATTAACTCTATAATAGTTAGGTAAAGCAACATCATTAATATTTATATCAGGTACATTTTTGCTAGTAGATGGCTCATTTTTATTTTTGTTTTGGTAGATATCATTATAAAATATGTTAGTGGGCCTATTGAACCTTTGAAAAGATTAATTCCTACCAAATCTCTCTCCAGTATTTCTTAATTTTTTTTGTAACTGAAGGAAGTTAGTGTTAATATTTTAAACCATCTTAAGGATAAATTCACTCTCATTTTTTGGGGTATCAAAATTATGAACTTGGGTATTAGCATTATATATAGGAATTAAATATTTCTAATCTTGTGGATGAGATCCATGGGTAAAATTGTTTAGGAATCCTAATTTTTGAGTAGGATGAGCATGTCTCAAACGTAGTTAGTTCATGACTACAGTTGGTTTAGGGCAAACACATTTTGGTTAACATTGGGAATAACATTTAGAATGGGAAAATGTGGATTGCCATTAGTAATGCATTATACCAATTTTCCTTGGTATTGAATTTGGTCATTAATAATCATATCCTTAGCATAGGCTAAAGCTAATGTGTTCATGGGTCCAACAAATCTATTTATAAATATAGAAGTCATAGGATCTAAGGCATCCTTATAGATTTCCAAGGCTAAAGCATCATTAGGTATGTAAGGAGATATAGTCCTACTAGATATTTTTTTGAACCTAGCATTGAAATTTCTTATGAGCTCATTTTCATCCCTTTTCACTATGGTGAATTATTGGTATAGGACACAAGGACTAATAATTTTACTAAACTGGTCAATGAAGACATTGTTAAAATCAACCTAATTAGTAATGTAATTTTTAGGGATATTTAGAAACAATTCATATGAAGCATCTTTAAAAGTTAAAGGAAATAGTATACATGTTACATCTTATTGAGTAAAATTTAACAATCTCAGAGTAGCTTAAAATGATTTAATGTGTTCCTTAGCCATTATAGTTTAACTAGGACTAAATGTTGGAAAATACTTTTTAGGATTATGAGGAAGATCATGTACCACACTTGGCACATTGATCAAGGAACAACATATCCAATATATACCTTGGTAGTGATAAAACACAAGATCAATATAAATTAGTGAAGTTGGCAAAGAATTTGAAAGCCTATGGTTACCTTTATCCCACCTAGTTCTCATATGGACTTCTAATGAAAGAAAATGTTATCTAGTAGCTAAACATGATGTTGTCCTAATTATTGGTAATTTTAGCTTATGGGATTTGAATACTATGTGAAATATGAAGCTTCAATATTATCTTTGCAAGAAATAACTATCAAATTTTCACATTGAACCAATTTTGCAAATATTGATATAAAGGATAGTAAAGGATAACAACATTTAACAAATTTAGCTCAAATATGTGTTTAAATGCATAAGTATGATTTAAATTTACACATTTAAGATCAAATTAACTCAAATAATCAAAATATCTATGAATCTTTCACCAGAAGAACTATTATTGACCTCAAACATGTTGAATTGACAAAGCTTAAGCTATCTTTACCATAATTAAGCATATACCTTCAAAGAACATTGATATTTATCTAAAGGAAGCAAAAATATGGGTCAAATACAATAAATATCAATGATATTTACACAATTAGATAAATAATAACACAATTATGCAAAGCTTACATCAATCTTTGAACATAAATCACAAAAAAGAGTGAAGATACTTTAAATCTATAAAGATCTAATGTGGCCCTCCTTCTAGTGCCAGTTAATCTCCACCTATTGATGAATAAATTTGTATCAAAGGTGATTATAGTTTTTAAATAATACTTTTCATTTTATGATTTAGAGAATTCCATGCATGAGTAATAAATTATGATAATCCTATTATCTAGTGGTGAAATAGAGTCAACACAAGTGGACTATTTCATAATATTTATAAATTCTAGTGGTTAAGAGCTACCTTGGCTTATATCTTTACAAATAATGAAGAAATATTAGATAATTATAGTGAATTATGAGGGAATCCAATATAAATACTAATCTAACATGGATATTTAAAATGGAAATTAATCTAGAGTGATTTGGTCAAGAAAGAAGAAAAAGGAAGGGTAAGGAAGAAAAGAGATGTTGTTGATATTCATCCCAAACATCAGGACAAATTCCAAATTTCCTCCAAGCATGCACTTAAACAATGTATAATATGAAATAACATGATCTCAAATATTACTACACATCAGGAAAACATATAAGGAATGAAAGGTAATGAAAATAAGAACCTCATTCACTTTAAATATATAACCCAAAAAGAAAACAATATTATCCCAAATGTAAGAAGAGTAAAGGAAATGAAATGAAATTAATAACTTTTAGTCAACCTAGCATTGACACAAGTTAACAACTCTACAATTAAAAAATACACACCAATATTTCATAAGAACCATTCAATTCTAGAAATGAGAACAAGCAAATGAGAGAGAAACCATAATAAAAAATGACACAAATGAATATGGATGATATTTTCAAAATTACTTTCTTGCATTAATTACTTAAATGTTTACACAAGTTTTTATCTCAAAAACTCGCTTTTTGTTACAAATGACAATACTCCTTTTATATAATGCAAGGAAGTATGTAGGCTAGTCATATCCAATTACAAAATTACAAGTGTAAGGATAGATGTTCTTTCTACAAAAGTTCTAGAATACACTAAACTTTACCAAGTGGATTTGCCTATCAGTAATATACTTTATAAGTTGTACATGGCTTTACAAAAGAATAATCTATTTTCAAAAATTACAATGCTTTTTGTAGAATAGAATATATTAAGTCAACTTGCTTGACTTTGGGGTATTTATGATGATGAATTCCCCTATAGTTGTTGTAATAGTATATTCATTTCTCTCTACTATTATTCATCAATTAACTTCAAATTAACAACAAGTCTCAAGAAGAGTTCAACTTCCTAATCAGCCAAGACTCTAAAGTCCCTTTATTTCTTCCCAAGGCCTCTTTAATAATCCTATATTCAATAACATTTTCATCTACTATTAGGATCATATACATGATCCTACTAATGTCTATTATATATTTTCCTTGGATTTTGATCCTTTGTTCCTAAGTCACTAGGGTGGTTCTATGCCTAAATTCTTGATCTATGATGAGGCCCATGGAGCTGAGTATAGTTGGTTTGAGGGTCATGGTCCCAAAGAAGTGTTCCATCCTATCTAGTAGCTCCTTATCATCCTTAAGGATCCTTTACAAATTTTGAAATCATGTGTTCAAGCTATTGATATTCTCCACAAATAGTACTATGATTGTGTTCAATTGATCTAGGTTGATGGTTTTAAAATCAATAATTTGATCTTTACCAATATTTTGATCAAATCCTTCATTTTATCCCTTTAATTTTTCCATTGGGTGTTTAAGATTTTGGATGCTACGTCTTGTTGACCCAATACATATTGTCTAGACCTTTTTAAATTTAAGGAGTCAAACATATCATATAAATATTTTTCAAACATATTAATCATAAAATTAGGAACTCATAAATGGATTATATCTATAAATTTTCCTTTTGTCTATGCATATTTTCTCTTTGTTTTTCTATGCTCTTAATGGTAGCTTGTAATTGTATTGATTGATCTTGGGCCAATTCAAGCACATTATCCTCAAAAATGTGATTTTCACCTAGCCTTTATCCTTCAATAGGAGTTAGTCTAATGAATGGTTCCACTTTACAGAAAGTGAACTTTTCTCCACCCATGATGTCCTTATTTTCATTAACTCTTTATAAACCAATTGTTTTTGGGTTAAACCTAACACTAACTAAAGATTATGTCCCTTAAGGAGAAAATGATTCCATCTAATTTCCACTTAGCTCCCCTAGAGGTTACATCCTTCATTCTTCTTCCTTATATAGATCAACTATCCATGATTTGAGTTCATCATAGATAGTGATATTGATTGATTTAGTAATGGCCCATGGATGATGTAGAGTAGGAAACTTATAAAAATTTCCATATATAAACCATTGAGGAATGGTTGGGCCTTTGATGGGTTTTCTTCACTAAAATTTTTAACCTCACTCAAAGGATGAGTGAAGGTCAACTTAAGCCTCTTATTTCCTGATGGAACCAGTGTTAGCTCATCATTTCTCTTTGGTGTAGGCATAGTAATAGGGACTAAATGTAATGAAACTTCTTTCCCCTTAATTTATTATACTTACCCAACTTGATATTGAGGTTATTTCACCTATAATTATTCATATTTAGATTGATAGGTACTAGCTAGTGTCTTCATGGCATCTTCCACTATCTCCTTAGGGTATAATGCTATTATTTTAATTCCTTCACCTATTATTTTAAATCTATTACTTTAGCTAAGGAAGATGGAATCTCTTCAGGTCTCTTCTCCTCTATTTATGGACATGATGGAGGATTTCTAGAAGATATGCCTCCTAGAAAGTAGTTTCGTGTTAGCCTTAGCTACCATATATCATCACTTGGCTTCTATACTCTTTATAATCTAGCCTATGGCTTGATGTTATGTTTCTTGAATCTTGCTAAGACATTGGTAAATGAAGAAGATTTGGTGGACATGGGTTCATAATTTTTAGGTTGGTGTTCATAGGTCATACTAATCCACTTTACCTTTGAATGCCCCAAAACTCTTCCTTGGGGATCCCACTACCTTAGTTCATCATGTTGTAATCTTAAAGATGTCTTATGTTTAGATGCAACCTCAATATTATTGCATTACTAAAATAGAATCCTACCAATGGTTATAGGGAGAGTGTGGATCATTTCTTTCCTCATGGTCTTATAAATACCATCTATACCATTACATATTTGGTGTGCTACCTCTTATTTAACTAGTTCATTATGCACATGAAATGGTAATCCAAGTGGGGTGCATTATGTTCCTTAAATATTGACTATGGTGTATTTAGGATATATCTATATATATCCTATGGCTTCAACATATTTCTTGATTAGAGGGATGACCCTCATTATTGAGCTACCTGTAATGGCCTCAAATAAGGTTGGGTAAACACAATCATAGATGAACTAAATATGGTCCCTATATTTAAAAATATGCAACTTAGAGTAAAATAGGGAGACTTTTTATGTCCCATTAGGAAATGATTCTCTAAGTCCTGGGATTTTTGTGGTGGTAAGTAAGGAATCTAGCAAGTATGATATCATTTGAAATTGGCCCCTAGTCCTTTTGTTTATTATGTAAATCTATCTACACAAATAGGTGATAATAACTTCACTAAGGGGAGGGGTAAGCTCCCTTTCAAACATAAATATATCAAGGGAACCCAAATTGAATCCACATAGGTGGTGGTTATATTTCCACACAACCTATTCATTAAGGTCATAATCAACCTAATCCTAGGTCTGAATTGGCTAATTGGGATGTTACTATTAAAGTCTGAGAATACTTGATTCCAAAAATATAGCCATGGGGTAAGGATGGTCTTTAGGTTATTTTACTTAGCCCAATTATCTATGGTGCTCATGTCTATTTGGGGCTTAGGTATCTTATAATAATTCTTAAAAGTTATGGCTTAGAAATAAGCTATAATTTTATGAGTGTGATCATTGATTAACATGACTTTATCAATCTTGCAATATTTAAAAATAGGAGATAGAACATCAATACAATGCAGTACCATGAGCTTGACCCTAGAAAACTATATGCTTGTCATTTGAATAGCCACTATGTCATAATATCACCTTTTCATAGATAAGTTCCTCTCATCTTTTGTGATGGCTAGAAGCTCCTTAATTGTCCAAAAAATCTTGAACCAATTATTATCTCCCATGTTTAGGGTGGTGGCATCAAATTTTGTATCTTTGAAGACTCTCCCCTTGGCATCTAACATTAGACAATAAAATATTTATAGTGCTAAAAAGGGGTCCCATAGTAAAATATAAAATCTTAGCCTAATCTTGTAACGTAATAAAAAGGACCCTTTGAATAAAAATCATGGCATAAGGTTTTATCCTAAGGTTTTATTCTATTAATAAATATAATTATAACATTAGGGTAAAGTCTTAGGCTAGGTATATATAATAAAAAGGACCCTTTTGGTCCTAATATTGATCTTGTTTCATTGGATCTTGGCCATCCAATTAAACATGGATCATCTATCTCGATCCATGGGGTCAAAGAAAATTGGTCCCATGTATCATAATCTTAGACTTATCAAGCCCATCTTGCATCATTTGATTATGTTCACTTGAGTGAGTGTGGGTCATTGATCCTAAAAACAAGCACAAGTTTAATTTAAGACTCAGAGGTATATGGATCTTAGGAAAAAATATTAAGACTAAGGTCTTGTTTATGTTAATAAATATGAATGATACTTTAGGACTAAGATTTTAGTCTAAGTTATAACAAAAGGACCATGCATTATTTAGACCAAGCTTAGGAACGTAATAAAAGGACCCTAAAATGATAAATTTAGACCATGATAAGGTGAAAGGGAACAAGGGACTTGGGACATAAAGGGGACCAAGCATATAATTCTTAAACTAAGTTTGGTTGTGTTGAAAAACATGACTAAGACTTAGTATAAAAATTAAACTAAGTCCATAACATATTTGAAGTGTTCCCACATAATTTATTCATCCTAATTTTAATTTGGTCCAAAGGAACCTATGCTAGGGTATTATGATCAAAGGTTTTAGGATGATCAAAATGCATTTAATTTGACTTTTGATAGACCAAAGGCTAGTAGAAGACCAAATTGAGGTAAAACCATAAAATTATGAAATACAGACATTGTTTGTTCCAAATGAACTCCATTAGACCTATAACCTAAAATAAGATCCACTATTATCAAACTTAGATTAGGTTAAACCAAAAACATGAACACATAATCTAAACAAATAATGTGCAAACATTCTAGTGACACTCTGATCAAGTGAATTTTCAATTTTAAGGTACAAATTTATATTATTTGATACAAGGGTCTCAATTTTTTTATAAATGGGGGTATGTTCACCTCAAGACATAACCAATCAAGCCCAATCCCTTGGGTTACCTAAGATAATGAAGCATGAAATAAAAATTTGAAGGATAAACATAATACATTTACCTCCCTTAAAGATATGCTTGAAGATTGACCTAAAACTATTTGAGCTTAGCTTGTAGATGTAGGTATTGTATTCAACACATCCCACCATGGATTTTTGATGAAAAAATGGGGACACCCTTTTTTTTAGAAGGTTGGTTCACTATAGGGTTATACATGCATGTTAATACTATTTTTACTATCTATGTAAATTTGAGGATTTTTGGTATTTAATCACCTTTATGGCATCTATTTTATTTGTTTAGCCCATCTTCATTAGAATGACTTATTTTTACTAATATATTAATTAAGGTTATGGGGAGATTATTTTTTATGGTAGGTCTTCAGAAATATTATTATTTGGATTCACTTAGTTAGCATTATGAACATTATTATCTTCAACATTTTGGATTATGGCATTTTGGTTTTCAGTAGTTCATCTTCAGCATTTTGGCATTCAAGAGGATTTTGGTCTTTGATAACATTTTAGTTGAATAATTTTGATCAAAATATTTTCTTCATGATTTTCCATTTAAGAAATTTTAGTTGGTAAAATATTATTTGAGTCCATTTTTTTGGCACCTCTTATTTGGAAGATTTATTTTTGGAGCTTTTGGTATTCAAGAACAATTTGGTCTTTAGGAACTTTCCCTTC
Source organism: Torreya grandis (assembly GCA_037957365.1). Lineage (NCBI taxonomy): Eukaryota > Viridiplantae > Streptophyta > Pinopsida > Cupressales > Taxaceae > Torreya > Torreya grandis. The sequence continues at coordinate 38,380 of JARHVA010010908.1, read as the reverse complement.
AACAACTCTCATTTGAATGCTTTCGATCAAAAGTCTCACCTTCAGCAACTTTCTCTAAAAATTCCTCCCTAATGATAATTTGGTCTTTGGAAAAAGTGTTTATAATTTTAACTTTCATGAAAAGTTTCGTGAATCTTCCATAATAACATTTTGGTCTTCAAGTTCTTTCATTTAGAACTCTTGGTTCACCAAATGAAATGATTTAGCTTGAATGCAAGTGCCAACTCACAACTAAACCACATATTAACATGTGTTGAAAATATCATCACTATGGCACACCCCCCCCCCCAAAAGAGTAATCATCCCATGTGACATGCCCACTAGGCCAAAGAGGTCAAGTTAAAATTAAATCAAGATGACAAGCTTGTAGATGTTGGTGATTAATGATGCATGAACTATATTTGAATCCTAAAAGGCAATAAACTTAAGATTGTAACCAATTTTTCATCCATTAATTATAATCAATCTCAATCATATATTTCCTTCTAAAAATTTAAATCCCTACATGCATTCAACAAGCTATAATTTTCATAACAGAGTGCCAATCCACCATTACTAGATGCTTGAATTCTACAAAAACTGAGAATTAAAAATGGAGTCTTCATCTAGATCATACAGGGGAGCCTAGACACCATATAAATTCACTATCAAGAACTCAATATAATATATGGATATAATTTTTGATGCATCAATATTCAATGGTATTTATGTCAAATACTTGACTTTATGGGAGGTCATAGAGAATGTCAACCCATTTGCCTATGAAGAAGATGTCTCCATGGTGGAATAACAAGTTTCATTTAAAATATTTCCTTTGAAATTCCAATCACTTCACTATGTAGATTCCAAAATGGAGGTCATTCCATGCATTGACCTATTATAAGATTTATTCTTTGAAGGGAGGATTATAGATGGAAGGTTCCTTCACTATGTCAACAACAACACTGACGTCACTTACATATATAGGGTGGTATTCTAAAGGTATTTATGCTTACCAATCCCATATGCCACCCTTTTTTTCATAGTGAAGATAGTTGGAATAAGAGAAATAATGTAGAACAAATAGTAAACAAAAGGATTTGCCTTATAGAGACCTTCTCACTCAAAGAAGCCACTAAAAATCCTATGCCCATTACCAGATTCTATATGGAAATATGCATTGGTATGACACTTCTAAACCATTTTTTTGGTCCCTAAGCATCCACTTCCTATATTTGGAGTGGTTATCACTACTTGAAATATTGATCACCTTATAATGCACCTTTGCACTAGGGGAGATTATCAATGCCCACTTCTATGAATTGATATTGCACAAAAATAGGAGGCCCCAAGGTGTTAATTTTTACATGATGTCATACCTTCTAGATGTAGTCATGAGAATCATATATAGACACAATTGGGATTTGTGGGATCTAAATATTTAATACATCAAGAACAAAATTTGTATTGTATATTCATTTGTTTATATCTATGTTTATATAAAGAAAATATCAAGAATTATGGAAGATTTGTATCCTCAAGTTTGGAGCATAATTCATGGTTAACCTCAAGCTATAATATCAAATAATATCTCCAACATAGTCATGTATTTGGGAAATTATTGTTGTATACATATTTCACTATTATAATGGTCATTAGGAACAATGTCAACTTGATTTATCTCCCCAAATACATCCCAGACAAAGTATCTAACTAACAAATTGCCTATTAATTATGGAAGGGAATTGATGAAGATGTAACCAAGATAAATAATAAAACCTTTCATGGTTATTATCTCATAGTTTAGAGGATGTTCTACATCTACTGTAGACACTTCAGAGAGGTTGATGGTGTTAGGAAATCATATGCCTTGGCTACCTCACCCCAAAAATACTAGGACTCCCATGGGAAATTGAAGCAACATATTCATAACTTGTGTATTCCTTAAAAGCATGAGCCCTATGACCACAAATTATTATTTCTAAATGAAAATGATGATCTAGAGGCTAAGGAAAGTGTTAGGATTGATGGTATAAGTGAGGAATTGATCAAGGTAATTGAATTATCTCATACCCTCACATTTGGGTAAGAAAAATTTAGAATCCCACCACTAGGGGTACTAGGCCCATTATTTTAGTAAGTATAGGATTTTTTCTATCATGAAATCCACATCAGTGTGAGACATAATTTTTGTTAATGATGACTTTTTGGCATCTTGGTAATAACTGGAGGGATCAATGCATACTTTATGTCAACTAGCATGAGGCTAACTAATTCTAGGATTTATAAGGCATCTTCCAAGTTGGGTAACATGTGAAAATTTTAGCATGAAGGGAATGAGGTAATGGATTTGATGGGAATGATTACAAAGTCTCTATCTTGACATCTGATGTGTGTATTATACCTAGGTAGAGACATTCATACATAGTTATAAAAGGATCTCAAACCAATGAAGCGTAGGATGTAAAAACTATTAAAACAAATGTCTAACAATTTTTAAATGTTCTATATAAATTATAATGGTTGTCATTAAATCTAGGAGTAGTATGGATGCCATTAAGGCTCCATTTTCATATTACCAAGCTCCCTTGTGAGCCTCTAGGTCATTAAATATATTGAGTGAAGTGTTTAATCTATTTTAAATACTAGGAATCTTTTTAATTTAAACTTTGATTAATGACAAGAATGGTTGCATTCAAACATAATGTTTCTGGTTTATAAGTTTTTCATAGTGATATTTGAATGCATAATAATTATAATGTTGTAATTCAAATTCATTAATGTTAAGAATGTTATTTATGAACTTTTATTTCATGACATTAATGATATTCATATAATAAATGATGATGTTAGTCAAATCTTGTATAAAGACTAAGTATATAAATCCCATGCATAAAGTGTTCCTACCCCTACTAGAATCATGAGCCTAGTATGAATGCTTAGAACATAACAACCTTATGACCATTCCAACACTAATATGATGCTAGACTTAGGTTAATAAAATCTTTCACCCATATGACTCTAGGACTAGTCCACCAAAAAATATTATGCATATAGACCACTAAGCATAATCCGCGAAAGGTTTGGACCTATGAATCTACTTAATCCTTATTTTAATTAAACAAGTTTTATTTTTGATGTCTTTCACCATAGCACAACTAGTACAACAAAAAACCCAATTCATTCTCATTTGTGTTTTGGGTGAGTGTATAAGGCCTGTGCCTTATGTGAGTTGATGCTAGTATATCCAAGTGTAAAATGTTGAGCATAAATGTAATACCCCATGTCTGTGTCTAGTTGTAATAATCCTAGAATTGAATTAGACAACCTTTTCACCCTTTTATACAACATTTTGGTTCTGTTATCGGGACCCATGTTAAATTTTACTATTGTAATGGTATTGAATAATGATGTATTAAATTTACCTTGAAAACATTGAGTGTTGGTTATGATAGGTGGAAGACAACTTTATGCTAAAGCATCCAACTTTTAAGGGATAAAATTTGAGGAAGTGGGTTCAAAATAGCCTATATGATGCTTTATATGAGATATTTTTCTATGAGCTACTTGAACATGTATACCAGTGGTTGGCTACATATTCAACCCATTAAAGGAGGAGATATATATATATAGTGTTATGAGTGGATAAAGGAGTGTTTAAAGAGGCTTGAGACCCTAGATGATACCTATACTAGATAAATAGACAAATGGTGGTAAGGAGTGTTGAATAGTTACATAATTAATTTCATAATCTTAACATACTCATGCCCTAAAGAATCCAAGTACCTATTCTTATGTAACCCTCAATTCATGTTTGTGAAGGAATTCAACAGAGAGCTCAAAAATCTAATGGTGGATTATGGATTTGAAACTTTGGGGATGGAAGGCTAAAGTCCTTTTCCATATGAGAATCAAAAAGGGGGAAGAGGATATGTGTAAGTGAATCTTAATGGAAGGGTAAAAGAAAACTGACATATGAGAGTTTAGAAGATAGACCTATAATAAAAGATAATGTAGACTGATGGAATATTTGGAACCTAAAAGTAATGAGAGAACTCATAATAGTTGGAAGGGTATGGGGAAGGATCTCTTAAAATACAAAAGTGCAAGGATGAGCGATATAATTAAGTGATGCATCAAGCTCAACATTTTATAGGTGTATAACTTATTGGGTTCCTATAGGATTTGGTGATTGAAGATACATTTTAATGCACCTACACCCTTTGAACCTATGGTGTATACTCATATGCTATATCCCCCACTTGAAAAGAGTAAAAAAGTAATAATTGACTCTATTGGCATAAAACTTCAAAATTTTGAAGACTTGGAGTGTAACTTTGTGATTAAAAAAATTATTCCATACAAGGAAGTGAGAGAAACTACCACTAGACATTTGGGTGCTAGCTCACCATAAAAGAATATAAGTGTAAGTATACCATCTCAATCAATATCAACAATACAAAGTGAGAAATAGCCCACAAGAAGTGGTTTGATAACAAAAGTAAGTAGTACAATTGTCATAAACATCAATAACACTAGCATTAATGATGGGACCAACACCTATCCCCATTGTTGGATGCATTAGAGGACCACCACCAAGATAGATGCTAAGAGGATACGTGCCTCAAATCTTAACTTCCTTAGCCAACAATAAATCTACTAAAAATGGTCATGATCTTACCAAAGTATCGTAACATGTAAAATGTCATAATGCATGTGATGAAATGTGAACTATAGTGGCATGCATGGGGCATAAACTAATTGGAGTGTAAGGAAACATAGTTCATGACCACCTTGGTAGGTCGTACCCATACTTGGTATAGAAAATTTGATCTTAACAAGGTTATGTTAAATTATGATACCTTAAAGGAGGCATTCCTTAAGGAATTTGACACTCTATGGTTTGAGTAGCAAAACATCACCAAACTCAAAGAGATTACCTAAGGACTCTTAAAAAGTGTGTGCCTATATGATAAACGGTTAAAAACTCTCCTTTTCAAAGATCTCATATGATATTAAACCTTCCTAGTATCCACATTGGTTTAATGGAGGGTTAATAGTACTATTCCAAAGAACACTTTCAATGAAGACTTTAAAAAACCCTCATGAAGCGCTTCAAGCCATGCTCAAAGATGAGGTAGTTGGATGCACTAATACTAATATTAACCCATTTATAGAAGCACAAATTACATCCATGGCCTCTCAAATACAAAATCTTACCACTAGCTCATCTCAATACACTCAAAGTGGATTATGATACACTGACTATTAAGTGGAAGGCCATAATAGGAATAAATACACTTAAAGGAATGTGTACACATTGATTCTAAGCTATGAAATTTTTCAAGAAGCACATGATGTTCTTAACTATCCTTTATTATAATATACCAGCTAGGTCAACACAACCATTTATTATAGGTCATGCAATTCCTACACCCATACCACTATTGATTATTGGGTGATTGATGAAATGCATGATAACATGAAAAGAGACACACCATAAGCTACTATAGTAGTCAGAGGATAGAAAAACTAAGGAAATTAATGCTATAATCAATATATTATAGGCTTTGGTATGTAATTATGTGTTAGAGGGTGAGGTGGAGGATGCGATGGTAGAATATTCCCACACTGATCATGTTATAAGTGTGGCTCAATAAAGCATTATCAGTACAAATACCCTACACATCTCATGTGTGGGTATTTTCAAGGGTCCCAGGAGGTTGAGGAATTCCCTAACCTATATAAAAATATCACTCAAGATAGGCCTAACATATACAAGGGTGAAGGAATGATCATGTGAAATCCAACAATGGAAAAATAGACCACAAAGGTGTAACTAGCCCACATAAAAATAGTCAAGGTGAAAGTAATTACTCATAGCGGATTCACCACTCAGCTTCTAGTTGCACCAATACCTAAGTTAAACTTAGAATATGGTGATAGGTGTCTCACTAAGTGCATAACACAACTTAAACCCAAAGCTTAACCTTACCCAAATCCAAAATGCCAAAAATATGTATTGTAGTAGGCCATGAGTGTAATAAAAAAACTACAAGGGGAGTTTTAATTAGTGGAAGATCTAAAAGTGCAGGCTACTACCTCTCAAAATAAGGAGGATAACTAGTAAGTTGAGTTATAAGAACTAATGGAGATCCTACACATCATAAAAATATATAAAATGTTGCCCCTATCAAATAACTTTCTCTTAGAGAATGTAGGTCAAAAGCTAGTTGAGGTCATTATGCCACACATAAAAAGAGTGTGAAAGGTTTGGCATACATAGAATGCATAGTATGACCAAGAACTCATCATGAATTCCACTATTGATGGATGGTATATCTATGAGGTTGCTATAAACATAGGCACTGAGGTCAAAATATTGACCAAGATTACCTAGGAGAAAATGGGTAGGCCAGCCTTGAGGCCTTCCCCTAATGTACTTTTCATGGCCAATAAGACCTAAGCATATCTAATCAAAATTCTAAAGAGCATAGTTATAGATATCATGCGCACCAAATTCTACACTAACTTAAAAGTGATTGAAGTAGAATAGGACAATAATCTAGCACTTCTAAGAAGGCCATGGTGATATGCACACAACATAGATATGCACTTTAAGAGGCACTATGGCACTCAATAATGGAAATGAGAGGGTATTTATACCCCTCTCATAAGACCAAGTACATCCCTGCATCAATATTATGGACTTTAAGGATGAGATCAACCACATATATAACATCATGTCATAAGGTGCCAAGACTCTAATACTTAATGATCAAGGAGTCCTCTCCCAAAAATATGGAAAATAAACCTTAGACACCATCCACATTTCTTTCAATCATTGGGTTGATGAGTCATATAAAACCACTGGTCAAAGGTGTCACTTAGTACAAGTGAAGGTGTCAAAACTAATTTAGACTGGCTGGGTCCAAATTGATAATGCTTATAAAAATATGAGTCCCTTAATCCAATAATAAGGTAAAGATAATATTTTTCCTTAGTAAGGGAAAATTTACAGTGCTCCCAATATATGAGGGGAGTAATCTCATGGAAGAGTATGTATGAGACCTTGAATCATGCATCCTAAAAGAGGTGGATATAATGACTGCACAAGTGTATACATTGAATATCACTATTTATCATTGGTGGGTAGTACAAAGGCCTATCTTACCAACATGGAAAGATGTGAAGGCATCCATTTTCACTAGATTTTGATAAAGTAATGAGGACTTGTACATCTCTACCTACTTTGGCAACTCCAACCCTATAACACATGTGCACCTTTGTGAGGAAATGTGGACTACCTATAGTGAGAATACCCCAAGAAATCTATGGGTTCATGCCTTCTATATGACCTTTAATACATGGGAATGGGCATGGTATTATGTTAATGAGACACAACATGAGACAACCAATTGGGATTCGCTTAAGGAGTGATTTGTCCACACCTTCTCCTTTTCTTCACAAAACCTAGAATTGATCAAGCCACTATAGGTAGTTTAAAGGTTAGTGTTTGAGGACATTTAAATAGTATAGGAGAGCCTAAAATACATGTCTAATAAGAAATGGTTAGCATTCCCAAACTTACTTGAATATCAAACCCTTTACAATAACTCTAGATGAAGATGATGAAACATGAAAGGTGCATAACTAGAAGGATTTGATAAGAAAAATAAAGTTAGTGTGATAAGTTTACGATAGCACCAAGAAAGAATAATAACCTACCCACCTTTAGATAGAAACAACTGAGATCATTTGACAAGTCATGGATTTACACCAAGAAAAGAAAGAACCTTACCTCACACTATTATAAAATGCCAAGGTAGATATCAACTCAAAAGGGAAACTAAATATTGTACTCTAGGAACTTATTGGTCTTACATGAAGCTACTTCATGTTGTTGATCTCTCGAAGCAATTTAAAAACATGTTCCCTTATAATTGTAGAGGTATGAAAGGCAACAGCCATCCCTTGGAAAGATGAACATCAAGCTAGTTGATTGTGCAAAACCTATAAAGAAGTGACCTTATAGGATAAACCCCAACCTTCACACCAAGGTCAAAATAGATATTGATGATATGCTAGATGTAGAAATCACATACTCTATGTAATAATACAATTGGGTTAGCCCCATTGTCATCAACATCTAGAAGGATGGGTACATCTGGATTTGTGTTGACTATAGATTATTGAATGCCACCTATAAAACCAACCTAGTTCTAAATCCATTCACTGATAAAGTTTTGGATGGAATCATTGGTTAAAAAATATACACTTTCACTGATGGGTTCTCAAGATACGATCAAGTCTTGATTGAGGAGGAAAAACACAAAACTACCTTTATGATAGAATAGGGTTGTTTCACATAAATGTGATGCCCTTTGGACTAAAGAATACACCAGTTTTGTTCTCCCAAGTGGTGATCATTACTTTTAAGGAATTCATTCATAAATTCCTCTAAGTATACTAATATTATTAGAATATGTATGGATTAGATAAGGATCACTATGACAAATTACACATGATGTTTTAAAGGTGTAAGCAACTACAAATTTCTTTGAACCTCAAAAAGTGTGTTTTCACAACACTATTTAGCACTTTACTTAGGCACATCATCTACAAGGATGGTAATCTCATTTATCCAATAAATATTTCCATCATTCTTAGCTATAGACCCCATCAACATAAAAATACATTCATGCCTTTTTTGTAAACTACAAGTACTATACAAAGTTCATAAGCAACTATGCCAAAATTACAATGTTGCTAGAATATATCTTGTGAAAGGATGGCCCATTCTATTGGGGTACATCATAGGAAGATGCATTTGAAATCTTGAATCTCAAACTAGCAAGTGCACTGATATTATAATTTCCCAATTGGATGACTCCATTGCATTTACATTTTGATGCATATGGTTATTTTATTGATGTTATTTTGGTGAAACTAGGTGAAGGCAAAATGGATCATCCTCTTTCTTTCTCAAGTAGAAAAAATACCAAGGTAAAAGATAACTACACAACAACTGAGCATGAGATGTTTTCCATGGTCTATGCCTTATATAATTTCAAGCAATACTTATTGGTGACCCCTTTCATCTTCTTCATTGATCATAAGTCACTTAAGTACCTAGTGAATAAGCCCATTCTCGATGGGTACATTTTTTTATGGATTGTTTTGTTTCAAGATTTATAGTTCTCTATTGTAGTAAAAATTAGAAAACAAAACTCAACACTAGGCCATCTATCATGAATCAAATTTGGTAATGTAGCAGTGCCTATTGAAGATGATATGTATGATGCAAAAATTTATAAATTCTATCATGTCTTCAAGGACTTGGAAGAGATCAGTACATTTCTAACATCTAGATTATACCCCAAACTATGATGACTAAGGAAAAGAAGCAACTCATAATTTTCACCACACTTTTCAACTCATTAGCGGGGAACTATACAAATTGAGCAGAGATGAGGTCTTACACCAATGTGTCTTAGAGCATGAATATAACTCAATATTGTAATAGGTACATGAGGGGATTAATGAAGGCCATTATACTAGAGATGTTATGACATGAAAGGTACTACAATTAGGCATATGATGTCCAACTCTATTATACTATGTAAAATATTATGCCAAATCATGTGACATCTATCAATGCATGGGCAAGACTAACCACCGAGATGAGATTCCTTTCATCCCCATCTTTGTTGAGGTATCAATTAAAAAATAGGCCATTGATTTTGTTGGGCCTATTACTCCTATTGTGAGGTGCATAGGAACATGATACATTTTGGTAACCACAGATTAATTAACCAAGTGGGTCAAGTTAGAACAAATAAAAGATTACACATATACCACCACAATAAGGTTTATCTAGGAGAATATCATTAGTCAATATGAATGCCCACTTAGCTTGACTAGTGACCATAGAATGTACTTCATCAATGAAATCATTTAAATTCTACTGACTGGATAGGTGATAATGTATTATAAGATAACAACTTATCATCCCTATTTGAATGGAACCACTGAGGTGTTTAATAATATATTGTAAACATGCCTCAAAAATATATGTGATTTTTGTTACAAATATTGGGTTGATCATGTGTCATTAGTATTCTGGGCCTATCATACTACATACAAGTTCCTTAATAAGGCTACACCATTTCAACTGGTGTTTTTCATAGAGGCTATTTTACACATGAAATTTTTAGTACCCTCATTATGCATCATGTATATTGGTTTTTTGGATGACCAAGAATATTTAAGCGCAAGACTAGAAGACTTAGAACACTTGGATGAGATACATGCCTATTCAAGATGGAGCCAAAAAATATAAAAGGTGTGCAAAAAGTTATGGCATGATAAGCATTTCAAGCACAAGGTTGTTATTAAGGGAACATTAGTCTTTCTATATGAATAAAAGTAACTTAAACATCTAGGCAAGTTTTAGATCAAGTGGATGGGACCTTATATTATCCATATTATATTAGAGGTTGGTGCACATAAGCTATGCAAGTTGATGCATGAAATATTCCCTAGGCATTTTAATGATAATGGATTGAAATACTATATTCATTAGGATTTATTTTATGCCAATAGACACCAAATTACTAATCACAAGTCAATTTATTTATGATGACCATAATAAAATTTTGTATAAGCCAAATCTTTCCTTAGGTTTGTTTCATTTTAAGTGAATAATCATGGCACTTTTAGGCCCATAAGAGAACTATTCTAGAGCTTACATGTATAAATCTAGTTGGGTGAGTTAGGCATAGATGCTCTCTAAGCACTTGAGGCTCAAACCTAAGTTTATAGGTGCATGAAGTTACCATATTTATAAATATGTGAGCACAATTTGATAAAGGAAGGCACATAAGATACTAGTGTGCAAGAAACCAAGTAGAGAGGATGAAGTGTTAGAAGACTAGTTCAAAGATTTATATGGGGTAAGGAAGGCTGAAGAAATAGATAGAAGCATAGATAAATTGACCAAAAAAGAAATACATGATTGAAAGTAATCACAACACTAAGGAGAGATAAAACCAAGGAGGCCGAATTGTATGCATGTGAAGTGTTGTGCCAAGTTTTCCATAAGAAGTGTGAATGTTGTGCCACATTGAAAAAAACACAAGATAAATATCATCAAGATAGATATTACCCACCAAATGGTTAGTTATAAGTGACCATTTTAATCACCTATCACTTCACTAAATAAACCATTATAAAAATTAATGTGGTGATGACTGAAGTACCAAGATCTATAATAAATGAGAATGTGGTGACATATTTTTGCAAATTTTGTGGGTTTAGATGATTTTAAAAAATAAATGAGCTACCATGTCATAAATCAACAAAAATTAATGGGGTATCTAAAAATAAGGTGTAAAGAGGTGAAAAACAAACTAGACTAGGTTATAAACCTTGAGAGAATTTGAACCTAAAAACATAGCTGAACACAAATCTGAACCAGAGTTGAACCAAAAAAATGCTACCATAGTGAAAACTAGAGTATCAACATCCCACAAAAGAGAATGGTTGAACTAAGATAGATATTATGTTTTTATTTGAATTGGAAAGGAGGCAAGTGGAGAGGAATTGAGAGAGAAACCAAGAAAGAGATGTTTTATGAAATGTTGAGGCCATCATTAATGGCATTGAAATCTTGAGAGCTAAAGATAGTCATAGTCTAAGAAAATAAAGAAGCACCAAGTACCATTAAGGGTTTTAAGAAGATCAACTAACCATGATTTAACAATAGCTAGTTCATAATGGGTAAGAAACAATTAAGTATAGGTCCATCATAGGCATAGAAGGATGTCAATAAAGCATATATGATGAAAGAAACATCCACTATAAATTGATAACCATAGCTAGTATAAGGCATTAGAATCATCATAATTTACTATGAATAAATTTTAAATCTTACATAGAGATGAAATTCCATGTAAAAGTCATAGTGGGGGAAGAATGGGTATCCTTCACACACATGTGCAGATCGAAGGAGTACAACCATAAGATGACTAAAAACATGTAGGAAATCAACCAGGACTAGATGGTTGATATAGGGAGAAAGATGAAGGTGGGTGTAGAAATATTCAATGTCTCCATTTGAGACAAGTTGGTTATAATAGGCATGACCTAATTATAAGAGCTTCTAAGTTTTGATAATCTAGATGAACTGGTGCAATTCCTCCTCTCATGCATCCACGATGATTACTTATATTTCTAAAGGAGGTAGATGCATGTCTCTATGCATCTCATCAATAAAATTATAGGGATTCCAAACATAGGGGGAAACATTCTCCAAATGATGGAGGATGATGTGAGGTTTGAGGGTCACAAAAATATCAGGCTACTAGAAGGTAGGGTTCACATTCCCTATTAAAGATATATATAACCCTGGCATGAGGACCATGATATGATTTGTTAGTTATAAGTTATGCCCTAGTAGATGGTGGTATAACATCAACAATACCTACTTGTGCATCTCCCACCACATGGTACAAGGATAAAAGCTCAACAACTCTAAGTTTATTATGGAGATTGTTAAAAATGCACTAGAGTGACATAAAGTGCATGAGACCTTTAAGTGGGGATCCATGAGGATATTAATTTTAATGGAGGAGATTGGTATGATATATAGGGATGATGGCAACCTTTGGTATTCCCACCCCACAATGATTCCTCAGTGCTAAATTATCAAGACTTCATCTAACCACCCAAATTTTCATAAAAATACAAAATAAGCATACAAGGATAGTGTGACTAATATATCAAAGCCTTTGGGATTGAATGGTGCATCCCTTAGGATCTCTTCCAACATATGATAGGAATAATGATGTTCATTTTAATTCAACATTTCTATGTAGTGTGCCTAGTGCTCATAGATGGGACCCTATCTACATGGCTAAAGTTACCTTGTGTATTTTCTACCAAGTATTTCATGGCAATACTAAATAGGATTCCCAATGTGTAAAAATTAGAGATCCTAGTGAAAAATATTGATCAAGATAGGAGTAGGTTGAGGCACCAATATGTGCACCCTAAAGCAAAGGCCATAGAGGATGAGGGGGATGACTATGATAGGATGGATCTCCATCCCCTCCAAAGGGAGATAATAACTAGGTACATCTTTAACCTATATTATAATATAAAGTTATGAAAGAAGGGCGCTGATCTAAAAAATGATGATCACCCCCTCGTCATCAATGATGAAGGGAATCTAATGCCAAATAAATATCAAAAGAACCCCCAGAAGAAGTAAGGAGAGATACTTGAGGAGATCATAGAGCACATCAAGTTAAATATTGCCTCTAAAAAACAAAGTACACCCCAATCCCTAAGAAGCACATAACCTTTACATCAGAGATTTCTTCTTATGGAAATAAGCATAAAAATAATAAGCCTAAGGGACCTATTACATTCCCAATAATAACTTTGGTAGAAATGGAGAAATAGGAGACCATCACACCCGAGATGGAGGGAGAGAGTAAGGAAGAAAGAAATGGGACCTACATCATGTAGGTCTAAGAGGAAGAAGATCCTAGTGCCAAAGATGTATAAGAGGCTCTTAAAAGTGACATAACCACTATCCTTGAAGAATCAGAGGATATGGAAATATCCTCATCTAGATAAGAATCCTCCACACCACCCATACAAATGGAAGATGAAAAGAGAAGGGCATAGAATAAAATGGACTTGAGTGAGGTAGATATTAAGAAAAAAACAAACTAGCCTAAAAAAGATAATAGGTCAAGGAAGATAAGAAGACCAATAATATTCTTGCAAGTGTGGGACTAGTCATTTAAGTATCCAAGAAAGTGTTGAGATCCCTCACTAGAAAGGGTGGAGAAGATGCACAAGAAGCACCCCAAGTAGTGAATGGGTAAATAAAGAAAAAAAAGGAAATATTGATGCCTTGAAATAGAAAATGGAGACTATCAATGAACCCTAATAGGAATAAGGGAACATTAGTGTTAATGGGATTAACTTAGAGGGTAACATTAAGAAACCCTAGGAATAGATGAAGGTGAAAAGTCCAGGGAAGAAACCCCTAAGGAATAAGCAAGTGAATCCTCTAAGGAGAGCATCAAAGAAAGTGATGGAACCACTGAATAAGAGGAAGAACAAAAGGAGATGACCATCATCAAGAATGATAACATAGATTTGATCATAAGGGAGAAGGTGCATAAGGGTTTGAAGGACAAATACTTTCACATGTTGGACACTATGCCCACTAATTCACCACAACTAAGATACACAAATAACTTACATTTGCATTTGATCACTATATGGATAAGCCTCACTTTGAGGTACCTAGCAAAGTTATTTTGGGCATTAGAAGAGCCTGAGGAGGGATATGACTCCTTCCTCATAAAACTTCATGCCATGAACCTAGTGCGATTTATGAATGCACTGATTAGGATGGACACCAAGGTTGTGCTCCATAATATAATCAATGATAGTAAGGAAAGAAAATGGAAGAAAATCTATAAAAAAATCCCAAGAAGCACAAGACACTAATTTCAAGCTATAGCATCTCTATGAATGCATATAGATTTAAAGCCATCCCTTTTGGTCAACATTAATACATTAAACCTCTTTAAGGTTCATCAAATATGTTTTCTAGTCAAGTACATACTCCTAAGATTAAAACTTGAGCTGGTGCAAGAAGAAGAGGAAGAAGATCCCTATGTCATTCTAAAGAAGGATACTATTGATAAGATCAAAGAGGTAAAATACATCTTTACATATCTATAAGAGGGCATAGATGTAGTTGATACCATATTCTTGAGATATTTGAACCAAATATTAGTCATAGATGTGCACCTCAAGTAAGCAAAGGATGAGAAGGAGAAGATGGTGTCACTAGGGTACTCAAAAAGTAGGTTAGAGTGCATCAAAATCATGGGTAACATCAATGTACTAAGCACCCAAATCAAGGACTAAGAATAGAATTTGGAATAAATATTCCATGCTTTACATACTAAAGCTTGTGAGCAAAGAGCAATCCTAGATAGAAGTGTGACTAGGACTAAGGTAAATGTAAAGGCCTTCCAAAAATAAATATAAATGACCGATATGCTTATGCTTAGTACTTCATCAAAATAGATATCACCACTGAAGAAATCAAGCTTACCATAAAGGGCTTTAAAGACTTCAATGTCAAAATTAAGGAGAGTGTGCTCGATTTCTATGCCCCAAAGACCTTGATAGCCTAGTCTAAGGATGGACTATAAATTTTATATGGGGTAATGTTGGGCCCCTTATTTCAATAAGTATAGGATTCATGCTAGCATGACATCTACATTGGTGTAAGGAATAATTTTTTTTTATGATGAATTTTTGGCATTTTGCCATCAGTTGGAGGGATCAATGCATGCCTTACATCAATTGGTAGGTAGCTAACCAGTTTTAGGATTTTCAAGGAATCTTCTAGGTTGGGTGATATGTGATGACGATAACATGAAGGGCATGAGGTGATGTAGCTAGAAAAAATGAATACAAAGGCTCTAGATCAACATTCAATGTTTACACTCCACCATAGTAGAGATGTTCAACTATAGCTATAAAAAGAGCTCAAACTAATGAAGCAAAGGATGCAAAAACTATTGCAATGAAGCTCTAAAAATTTATAAATTCTCTATATATATTATAATGACCACCATTAGATCTAAAAGTATTATGGGCACTATTAAGGCTCAATTTTCATATGCCCAAGCTTGCCTATGAGACTTTGGGATATTAAATATCTTGAATGAAATGTTTACTCTATTTTGAATACTATAAATATATTTTATTTAAACTTTGACTAATGACAATAACAGTTGCATTCAAACCGGTTAAGGATGGTGGACTTGGTATAAGGAAAATAAGAAGTATGAATACTGCCCTTTTAGCTAAACAGGGATGGAGGGTCTATCAGGAAAATAAAGAATGTAGTAAAGTGTGGAAGCATAAGTATTTATTTAACATTTTCATAAGCATGGGATAACATTTGCAAACCGGTTAAGGATGGTGGACTTGGTATAAGGAAAATAAGAAGTATGAATACTACCCTTTTAGCTAAACAGGGATGGAGGGTCTATCAGGAAAATAAAGAATGGAGTAAAATATGGAAGCATAAGTATTTATTTAAGGCACAGTCACTTCATGACTTCTTTACTACTCTAGATATTTCTCATCCGTCTGCTATTTGGGGGGCAGTCCAGGGAACAAAACATGTTCTTGAAGAAGGAAGTTCATGGAAAGTAGGTAATGGTAAAAAGGTGAAATTTTGGGAAGATATTTGGGTAAGAGGTAAACCCTTACAGGAAGAAATCCAAGATAAAGATGTTATAGAAAGATGTAAACAAAGAGTGGGCATAATGGTTAATCAATACTGGCAGAACAACACTTGGGTAAACCTCACTGACTATGATCAAGATCTCAAGGATATTCAATTATCCCTAAATGTTATATCCCTATATCCTAATCAAGAAGATAAAATTGTTTGGAATCAGGAGCCAAGTGGATAGTTTAAAGTCTCTTCCATCTTCATCTCCAAGGGAAATGGCAGAAAACCGTTATGGACAAGAGCCTGGATTAAGGGGCTCATTCCTAAAATCAAGTTCTTTTTCTGGACCCTTCTCCAAAATAAAATTTTGACTCTGGATAATTTACAGAAATGTAGAATCAATATTGTTAACAGGTGTATTCTGTGTAAGAGAGACCTTGAAGATAGAGATCATCTGTTTGTGAACTGTTGTAATGTCCCCAATTTTCTATTATAATGATTTAATTAATTAATTAAATTATTATGAAAATAAAATTGACTTCTTCTAGAAGTTTCCTGGGAAGGCTTTAAAAAGAAGGGAAAAGCAAAGTATTAGATTATCTAATATCTTCTTTTACAAAAATTATTCTGAGAAGCTTGAATCAGTGATTCAGCTGGAAATCTCTGAGGACGAAACCCTTCAGTAGGTTTGCGAAGAGTTGGACGAAACCCCAGCGCTTTGTCGGAGGTGGATTCGAGACGAAATCCAGATTGTGCATATTGGTCAGATCGGGAGCTTCAGAGGCCATTCACAGAGTATACCAGGGTTCAGCCTATGCAAACGGGTTCCAGGTATTTATTCATTGTTTAGCCTCCAGATTTATATATTTTATTTGCATATTAGGTTCAGGTACGGAATCCGTACAGATTGACAGATCGGCACCAGGCCGTACCAGTAGGGTCAGGGATAGGAAAGGGCTCAGTTCGGACGTAGGGTTATACAGAGACCGACATCGGCATATAGACCGACATCGGCCGATTATCTACCGACGCCGGCAGTCAGGCAGTTAGACAGAGGCAGAGGTCACCTTCAGACGACCGACGGCGGTAGGGTATCGACCGACGTCAGCATCCTTAGAGACCGACGTCGGCGCCTGTGCTTTCTGGACACAGCAGGCCGAGAGTACGCAATCCCAGGTTTTTATTTCCAGTTTAGTGGTTATTATAATAATTGGGTTTTGAGACCAATCTGTAATAATTTTGTAAACATCTGGGCTATAGTATCAGTTACATTCGGTTTAATATCTTTGTCAAATTGATTGAATGCTGTAACTAGTGGAAATCAATTTTATTTGCTTTCAATCCTAGTTTGGGATCTTTCAGTGGTATCAGAGCCATGCATCTTGCCAGCCTGTAGGGGTAAAACTGTTTCTATGCATCCTGGAAGATTTGATAGAAGCCATAGATATTTTACATGTAGTAGAGCTCAGTACGAGCGAGAGTTGGGTTCAGGACAGCCACCTATCATGGCCAAAGAACAGAGGAATGCCCATAGAACCCAGGATGAAGAAGAAAGGGAGATGATGAGGACTCTCATCACTACCCAGCCCAGGATTGTTCAGGCTCTAGACAGATTACAGGATACCATGGAACGTTTAGAGGTGGATAGACACAGAGGTAGAAGGAATAGATCAGCTTCAGTGACTAGTAGTGATCATACCCACCACTCCAGTCAGCATAGTCACCATTCCCGTTCTTCAGTGGGGAGTTCCCATCATTCCTCTAGGCGACATCATCATCATACACCTACTCCTAATAGACCATTACTGCCTCAGTTTGTACCAGGTGGACAACCAGCACAGGTGGAACCACCAGAGATGGGGTTCCAAGAGTCCGTTTTGGCAGCCACAACAGAGTGGAGAGCTTTACCCCCAGAGGTTAGGGAGGTTTTTCCTCTTCCCCAGTATTGTGCACAGCATAGGGACACAGCGAGACTCAGGGGAGATCAGGGTAATAGACCACCACAGCAGCAGCATAATCATGACCTCAATAGAGCTACGGGGAAGATTACATTGGCTTCATATAATGGCACTGGAGAGACTAGTGCAAGAGCTTGGGTCCACAAGCTGGACATATATCTTTCTTTGAGGCCCATGCCTGAGCGTGAGGCCATTCAGTTTGCAGTGTTACATCTAGAGGGGATTGCATATGATTGGTGGCACCATGGATTGGTCACCCAGGATCACGCCTTAGTTCACTCCTATGCTGAGTTCACGGAGAGACTTATTGCACGGTTTGACCGTAAGGATATAGAACTTTACTACAGGGAGTTGGCTCATCTTAGACAGAGTGGACACGCAGAAACTTATATTAATGAGTTTCAGCGTATTGCGGTTATGGTACCTGATATGCCTCAGAGATGGAGTGTGATGTTATTTATTGAGGGGTTACAGGATAGACTTAAGGGACTGGTACGTGCTTTCCAACCAGCCACTCTTAAGGATGCCATTGATGTGACATTGAGACTGGATACTATTCCCACTTCTTATCAGGGTGATAAGAAAATAGCTGCGGAATCTCGGCCTATACAGAAGGCCAATACACCACAAATTAAAGAAGGGCCATCCTCTACAAATCCTTGGATGAATCAGGAGACTAGGAATGACTTGAGGAGGAAAAAGTTATGTTTTTCCTACAAAGACCCATGGGAACCAGGCCACCGTTGCATGGGTAAAGGAAAGGTTCATTTGATTGAAGTAACTTCTGAGTGTGGAGATGAGGGGGTTCCTGATACGAACATTGAGGATAATATTGAGCAGGATCAGATACAGTTGGAGTTAGACGCCCCAGAGCCTTTGGCATCAGCGAAAGCAATTATGGCTACTCTCTCCAGTTATCCTAACTTTCATGCCTTTCGGTTGAAAGGTACACTTGAGGGTAAGTGGGTAGTGAGCTTGGTAGATACAGGTGCTACACATAACTTCATTGACCGGAAGTTAGTGGGAAGGCGTGGATTACAGTATGAGAAGTTTGGTGGTTTCAGGGTAAAGGTGGCAGATGGTGCAGTATTGGGTTGTACCAGACGGATTCCACAGCTCAGCATTCAGATGGGGACTTACACTTTGACCGATGATTTTTATGTGTTTCCTTTAGAGGATTATGATGTGGTCTTGGGCATGCAGTGGTTACAGGGTATTGGGTGCTACATTATTGATCACCGCCGTATGCAGTTAGAATTCCTTTCTGGGGGAAGGAAGATTATCTTGAAGGCAGCACAAGATGGAGAACCTAAGGAGGGGTCATATCACAGGATGGAGTCTCATTTTATAGGCGATGTGGTAACTAATTCTATTTGTTTCAGGGCATTTTCCTTTCCAATTATAAGTCAACATCCTTATGGGGATTGTGAGAGTTTGTTAATCAGAGTAGTGCAACGGTTTTTTTCTAAGTCTAAGGTATGTGATGGTGAATTTGCTAATTACATATTGAGGATTATCACACTACTCTCTAGAAGAAACAAGGTGAATGTAGTCACAGATATTTTCCAGCCTGGTGTTTCTGACAGAAGAATTTGCAAGTTTTCAAGAATAACATGGGATCCAGGAAGTTGGTGTTGGAAAGAATTGCTTGAGGACAAGCAATCTCCGGGAAGGGAGGACTGTAATGTCCCCAATTTTATATTATAATGATTTAATTAATTAATTAAATTATTATGAAAATAAAATTGACTTCTTCTAGAAGTTTCCTGGGAAGGCTTTAAAAAGAAGGGAAAAGCAAAGTATTGGATTATCTAATATCTTCTTTTACAAAAATTATTCTGAGAAGCTTGAATCAGTGATTCAGCTGGAAATATCTGAGGACGAAACCCTTCAGTAGATTTGTGAAGAGTTGGACGAAACCCCAGCGCTTTGTCGGAGGTGGATTCGAGACGGAATCCAGATTGTGCATATTGGTCAGATCGGGAGCTTCAGAGGCCATTCACAGAGTATACCAGGGTTCAGCCTATGCAAACGGGTTCGAGGTATTTATTCATTGTTTAGCCTCCAGATTTATATATTTTATTTACATATCAGGTTCGGGTACGGAATCCGTACGGATTGACATATCGGCACCAAGCCGTACCAGTAGGGTCAGGGATAGGAAAGGGCTCAGTTCGGACGCAGGGTTATACAGAGACCGACATCGGCATATAGACCGACATCGGCCGATTATCTACCGACGCCGGCAGTTAGGCAGTCAGATAGAGGTAGAGGTCACCTTCAGATGACCGACGGCGGCAGGGTATTGACCGACGTCGGCATCCTCAGAGACCGACGTCGGCGCCTGTGCTTTCTGGACACAGCAGGCCGAGAGTACGCAATCCCAGGTTTTTATTTCTAGTTTAGTGGTTATTATAATAATTGGGTTTTGAGACCAATCTGTAATAATTTTGTAAACATCTGGGCTATAGTATCAGTTACATTCGGTTTAATATCTTTGTCAAATTGATTGAATGCTGTAACTAGTGGAAATCAATTTTATTTGCTTTCAATCCTAGTTTGGGATCTTTCAACTGTTCCTTCACTCAGCTTGTTTGGAAGGAGGTTCTCAATCTATGGGGCATTACATGGATTCACCAAAAAAATGTTGAACTTTCTCTCAAAAGTTGGTATTGCCCTTCAAAGAATCCTGAAGTTCTCTTCTTATGGAAAATTACTCTTCCCCATATCTGGTGGGGAATATGGAAGGAAAGAAATAATCGAATATTCAGAAACAAAGAGCTCCCTGGATGGGTGGTTGGCTAGAACATCATTAGAGCTCTAAAGGAAAATTTTTCTTCTCAAAAAAATCTAAGCTCTAATCTCAATGTGGATAATCCCCTGAGGAAGGATTTTAATCTCGGTAAACCTGATAACCCCAGATCAGGTGTTACTTGGATTAGTCCACCTCAAGATTGGATTAAAGGTAACTTTGACAGTGCATCAAAAGTGAACCTGGGGAATGCTGGTTGTGGTGGTGTTCTGAGAAACCATGTGGGAATGGTTATTGATGCTATCACAATTCCCATTGGTATATCTAACTGCCACATTGCCGAAGCTACAGCTGCCCTCCAGACCCTTAAATTAGCTGTGGACTCGGGATATTCCAAATTGTGGCTTGAAGGGGACTCTTTGAATATTATAAATATCCTTAATAATAATAATATTGCATCTTGGACCATAGAGGATAAGGTAAAGGAGATGAAAACTCTTTTGAATAAATTTGAATAAATAAAAATCACCCATACCTACCGTGAAGCCAATGGTGTTGCAGATTGGCTTGCTAATTGTGCTGTCCAGGAGGGGCAAAAAGCGAGGTGGGATGAAACCTTAGTAAGGAACATGGATTTAAGGGAGATCATTCTTCTCGATGCCACACATGTGAAAGAAGGTAGGATTGGAGTGTAATAAAATCTTAATGAGTAGGAGGAGAGGCATCATGGGGAAAGGAACCCAATTATTAAAGAGTAAGGCCTTTAAGTGGGAGAAGCAGATCCTGAAAAGCCATAAACAAAGTCGATGTCCCAATCAACTTGATAGCAGGAGGATCCAGGGTAATATCCATAGTAATTGGGATTCAAAGAAAATGAGTATGGTGCGTGAAAGGAAGGGAGAACCCCGTAAACAGGAGCCCAAGAGCTGTGTAGAATGGAGAGAGAAACATCAAGTATGGAGAATTTTGTAGAAAGGAAATGTTACGAGCTACATGGAAAGACTCCACGGCTCTAAACCGCATATCACGACGGCCTTCTTCAAAAATTGGTCGGACGACAAGGTCACCTTGCATGGTATAACTGTAAATTTAACTGAGGATTTTCTTGTTGAGGTTACAGGGTTGCCAATGGAAGGACTCAAATTTTCAAAGCAGACTAGCATTTCGAACGAGGCATTTTGTAAGTTCCCTAAAATGGATGAGGAGGAGTAGAAGTTGGTAAAAAATGGGGATTTTTATGAGCTGGACCAGATTAAAGGGATTTGGAGGGACGTCCTAAGCTGTATAAGGGAGTACTTCATCCTGGATGGAAGAAGCAAACGAGTGCATAAGTTCCATTTTGTCTTCCTCAACCACTTCAGGCATAAGGTTAGCTTGTCTTTTCCTTTCTATCTTCGCTACTCCCTGATTCAAAGCCTTTATGCTCATAGGAAAAAGGATTTATGCCCTATTCTGCATGAAAGCCTTATTCTGCTTATTGAAGGCTATTGCAAGAATAGGGCACTGGTTAAGTATCCCAAATAGGGGAAAAATAAGTTGCCAGGGAATAAAAAGAATGAAAATGTAAGCAGAAGAGGAAAAATTAAGACCCCTAGTCCTAATAAATAGAATGTAGAAGAAGAAAGGGGTCGGGAGAGAATTGAAGAACCCGAGGAGGAAATTCCGGAGGAAGAAGATGGAACTGAGAGTTGGGACACCAACTCTAGTAATGATAAAGAAGGATCTGAGGAAATTGAAAAAGATAAAGTCAATACAGACGAGGATTCTGCTACCAGAATAGAAGAGACGGAGGAAAACTAGAAAGAGGCGAAGGATGACATTGTTCAGGAAGATCATGGTGAGGACCCAACTTCTAAGAATGAAAAGGAAATCTCTGTCTAGGAAGATATTCAAGATATTCAAAACATGGAGAAGGAAATTCAAGATGGAATCAATGAGCTGGAACAAAAGAGTCAAGAAGACTTCTTTGAAGAAGCCAGGAATAGCCCCAATAAAAAGTCTGAGGATTGGAGAGGGAAGAATCAGAATGATGAAATAAACACTCCTATGACTTGGGTTAACTGTAAAGCTGAGTCTTCTTCCCAATTAGATTCCTGGTTGTGTAGGGAGATCATTGATCTCAAGAGAAAAGCGAAAAGACTGGAAGATTCTCTGAAAGCTGCTTGGAACAAAGTAAATAACATGGAAAATCAGTTAAGCGAGATCCCTGTCAAGCTCAAAGCTTACGAAAACAACCTCCGAGAACTAATAAAGGACAACAGAAAGAAAATGGAGGAAGTAACATCCAACATTTGTGCAGCTGCCATCAATATAGGTAAACGAGCCAATGAGGAGACTAAAGCACTTGAGGGTCCCAGCAAAAGGACAAGGCAAAGTTCCAGAAAGAAAGATATACAAAAAGGAGCTTTGCTGGAGGTTACCACCCAGGAAACTGATTTGAAAGGAAAAGAAGGCATGAAATTGATACTGGAACTGGATGAATAATCTGGTCCTTCTTGTTGGTTAAGAAACTGGTACTGATCTTTGTTCTCCTTTTGTTAGCTTTTGTTTGTTGTACTACCAGACTTCTATTTCTGGGTTTTGATCGAATATGTCTCTTATGGTTTCAGGACCATTTTAAACCTATTTTTTGCTACCTCACTATAGTGTTTTCTAGGCGTTGCCTATGGGCTTAGATGTTCTTATCTTGTTCTCTGTTATAGGGTTTCGGGGCCCCTTCAAAACCTGCTTTTACCTCAATCTAAAACAGTTGCATTCAAACACAATATTTCTAATTTATAAGTCTTTGGAAGTGTTATTTGAATGCGAAGTTAATATAATGTTGTAATTCAAATTCATTTATGTTAATACTATTGTTTATGAACTTTTGGTTCATGATGTTAATGGCATCCCTATAATAAATGATGATATCAACCATAACTTAAATAAATACTAAGTATATAAATCCCATACGCCAAGTGTTCCTACCATTTCTAGAAGCACAATCCTAGTATTAATTATTTAAGTGTAATATCCCTGTGACCCTTCAAGCATTGATATTATAAAAAACTTAGATTAACAAAAGCTTGCACCTATATATCTCTATAACTATTCCACCAAAAATACTTGTACCTAAATACCACTAAGCAAAGTCCATGAAAGGCTGGCTCCTATGAATCTACTTAAGGCTTCTTTAAATTTACTAAGTTCTGTATTTGATGTCTTGCTCCATGGCACAACTATCCCAATGCAAGCCCTAGTTGCTTCTCATCTATGCTTTGGGTGAGTGTATAAGGCTTGTGCCTTATGTGAATTGATGATGATGCATTCAAGTGTAAAATGTTGTACATAAAGGGAATATTCCATATTTGTGCATACTTATAATAATCCCAAAACAAAATTAGATAGCTTTGTGCACCCTTTTCTATAATAAGGGGGATGGACCTCATTAGACTTCTAGAGCAACAAACCTTTCCAACAACAACAATACCAAATCCAAAACCCCTCAAATCCACCCATTGTGATAAAGGCTATAGATCAAGAGTAGGGTGATGGGGAAACATTAGGTGAAGGGAAAACATTAATTGATGTATCATAAATGGAAACATTAGTTTAGGTGATATGCTTCAATATTAGACTAACATTGTTTGAGCTTGACTTGTAGGTGTAGGTGTTTTATTCAACATACCCCACCATTTATTTTTGATGGATAAGTGGGGACCCCTTTATTTTTAGAATGTTTGTTCATTATAGTGATATAAATGCATGTTAATCCTATATTTACAATTTTTGGAAATTTGAAGGTCTTTGGTATTAAATCACCTTTATGGCATCTACTTTATTCTTGCAACCCATCTTCACTAGAATGAATTATTTGGAATAATATATTAATGAAGGTTTTGGGGATATTATTATGTATGGAAGGTTTTTAAAGATACCATTATTCAGATTCACTTAGTCAACTCTATGAAAATTTTGGTTATAAGTAGTCCATCTTTAGCATTTTGGTCTTCAAGAACACTTTAGTTTTTAGGGACTTCTGAATCAGAGAATTTTGGTAAAAATATTTTCTTAGAGATTTTTCATTTGGTAACTTTTAGTCAGGAAAATATTCTCTAGATAAATTTCATTCAGTGCCTCTTATTCAATAGCTTTATTTCAGGAGATATTGGTCTTAGTAAATAATTTAGTCTTCAGGAAGTTTCCCTTTAATAGATTTCATTTGGAAACTTTCAATGAAAAATCTCACCTTTGGCAACTTTCTTTGAGAAATCATCCCAAATGACAATTTGGTCTTTAGGAAAAGTGTTTGGCATTTCAGCTTCTAAGAAAAAGTTTCATGAATCTTCCCAAAGAACATTTTGGTCTTCAAAGTCTTTCATTCAAAACACTAAACTCACCAAATCAAATGATTCAACTCTATTACAAGCATCAACTCCCGAATGAACCACATATTGACAAGTGCCAAAAAGTGCATCACCATGGCACCCCCCCTGAATGAGTAAGAATACTATGTGGCATGCCCACTAGGACAAGGAGGTCAAATTAAAATTAAATGAGAGTGACAAGCTTGTATACATTGGTAATTAATGGCACATGAATTGGAATTAAATGATAAAAGGCTATAACCTCAAGTTGGTAACAAATTTCACATCTACTTATTGTCATTGAGCTTGAGTGTATATTACATTATGGGAATTCAAATCCATGTTTGTGTTTAAACAAGCTACAATTTCCATAACAGAGTGCCAAGCTCTTTACTAGGAACTTGAATTCTACCATCACTAAGATATAATAATTACATATTCATTTAGAGTATACAGGTGATCTTATGCACCATCTAGATTCTATATTTAGGATTCAATGAAAATAATGGATGCAATTTCTGATGCATCATTATTTAATAGTATATACACAAACTACTCAGCTTTGTGGGAGGTCATAGAGATCATTGACCCATTGACCTGTGAATAAAACATCCTAGGAGAAATGACAAGTTACATCTAGCCTATTACCCTTCAAACATGAATCACTTCATCATGTAGCTACCAAATTGGAGGTCATGCCATGTGTTAACCTATTATGATATTTTTTCTTTGAAGGGAGGATTATAGATGATGGGTTCCTTCACTACATCAATAATAACACTGTCATTGCTTAATATTCATGGAGGCATTCCAAAGGTATTTACACTTACTCATGCCATATTTCACCTTTGATTTTCACAATGTATCTATATTTAAGAATATCAACAATGTAGTAAAAATAATGAGAAAATGGCTTCTCCCTAGAGAGACTTTCCCACTCAAAGATTCCTCAAAGAATCATGTGCCCATTAATAGACTCTAGATGGGAATCTACATTTATATATCACTATTGAACCATTTTTTTGGTTACCTGAGCATCCACTTCCTTAACTTGGAGTGGGTACCACTTATTAACCTATTTATTAGCTTAGAATTCACCTTCACATTGGGGGATATTATCAGTGCCTACTTACATGAATTGATATTACACAAAGATAAGAAGACCCAGGGTGGTGATTTTTACATGTTGTCTTACGTCATATATCTAACCACGATCACCCTATATAAGCACAATGGGGATCTATGGGATCCAAATATTAAATACATAAATAATATAATATGTGACATATATTCATTTTCTATATCTATGCTTATACAAAGATCATATCAATAATTACATAAGATTTGTATCATCAATCTTGGAGGGTGATTCATGGTGAACATTTAGTTATAATATCTAATAATATAAACAAAACACTCATGTATTTAGCTGATTACTATTTATATCTATATTACAATGTTATAATGGTCATTATGCATAAGGTTGACAATTTTCACCTCCCCAATACATCCAAAATAAAGTAGCTATAAAAAAATTGCCTATCAATTGTGGAAGGGAATTGACAAAGACCTAACCAAGAGCAAGCAAAGAATCTTTAATGGTTCCCATATCATAATTGGGAGGATGTGCTACACCTACTATAAACACTTCATAGAGCTTGGTCATGAAATTAAATTGAATGACTTGGCTACCTTTCCCCATACAGATTGGGACTGCCATGGGGAATTGCAGCATGTTCAAAACCTAGGTATTCCCTACAAGCATGAGTGTTATGATGACAAATTACTATTTTTCAATAAAAATGATGATGTAGAGGTTAGTAAAGGTATAATACTACTAGTATACATGAGTATTTACTTGATTTAATCTATGTGTATCCTTCCCTCACACTTGGACCAACAAAATTTAGAATCCCACCACCAGGGGAATGGACCTCATCATAATTCTAAAGTAGCAGATATTTATAGAAACCACAAGAACAAAGGCAAAACCCCCAAAATCCATCCACTATTATGATTTAAATAAACCAAAATTAAGGTGAAGGGGAAACATTAGTTACTACAACACAAATGGAATAATAAAATCCTCAAGTTTAGTTTGAATTAAGGAAAATAAAATAAGAACAACTAGATGAAAAATTCATAGAAAGGATAACTCTCTTGAGAGTTAAGAGGAGATTATTTATTTAAATTACTCTCATGAAGAATACCTTGTACGTATTTTGGTAACTCCATCAACCACAACATCAATTGGAATGATCCCTCTTCCTACCCAACAAGTGGTTACTCCTCAAGTTAAGAAGACCACAATATGATATAAGATAAATTCTAAAGTAGGAAGGCCTCAGACATAATACATAGAGGGATAAAGTGAGAAGTAAAAAACTTCAATAATAGGTGAGCTAAGGGACAAGGTGGATGAATATTAACTACAACAAGTTAAGGTCTTAAGCTTGTAAGGACTAAAAGGAAAGGAACCCCTTGGGGGTGACCAATCTAGTAAGGATGATCTACTCACTACTCCACTTGTATACTATCCGATTATTTCATTACAAATTGTCTCTTATTTTTCTATTGTGTCATCAAATTATTCTAGACCTATTTCCACAATTATTTCTACAATTACTCCTTTGGTGTCCACCTCTATTTTCACTACTACTATCCAACCTAGCACCCAATTATTAGTAGCTTCTACTCAATTGAGATCATATATACCCTCCTTAGGATTAATATAGATGAAAATTGTGTTGTTCACCAAGAGAGATCAAAGGAATAAATTAGTCTATATTATCTACCCAATGCCACATCTAGGGAATATAGACTAGTCTAAAAGCATGTCTTACAATTCCTAAGCCAGCTTAGAGACTGAGCCTGTGAAACACACCCATAGAAAAGCATAACCACCATACACAAAAAATTGAACCTTTCATATTGGGCCAAGGAACTAAGAGCATAAGCTTATAATATGTCAAACCTAAAGATAATTGAGATTCCCACTATGACCTCACTCTTTGATAATTATATTGGCTATGTGTAAAGGGTGAGGAAGAGGAATCTAGAAGATAACATTTGACCCATAAATAGGTAGATTTCCTACTCTAAAATTTTTAATTATTGGATCTTTAGAGATGGATTTGTTTAAATTATGAAATTCAACTCCAAAAATATAATCAACTAAAATTAATGCAATGCAAAAAATAATGAACATTGTATACAAGTTGATAATGGATTTCAATAGATACCTACATATTTGGGTTCTATAAATGATGAACCAATTCATTATAAAAATTTTCTTGTAAGTACAAATTTAAAAATTTCATTGTAAGTAAAAATTTAAAAATATAAAACTACAATGAATGCATCATGAACTCAAGTGTTAATCAATCCTCTAGAGACCCAAACTGATCTTGAAAGGCTTGCACAATGTTCTACATGACCTCCCTATTTAACACCTTCCTATTGACTTCTCCTCTACTACATGGCCTCTGAGATCCTCTAAATAGAGATAAGTTATAATAGGCATCATTCATTAGATCCATAAAATGATCCTCCTCTGTAGTCTCTAAGTAGTGCTAACTCCTCCAATAGAGCTATTATTACAATACTCGACTTAATAAAACCCTACAAATAATAGAGAATCAGATCTTCCATAGTCTTAAACAATAAACCTCTAGAAACCTTGGAATGGAAGAGTTACAATGTAAGTGAGAACTTACTTCTCAAATACTTAAAATATAAATGAGATCTTGGAGTGATTTTAGAATTCTCTTGGAATCCTCTTGGAATGAATCTACAAATGAGGTTCATGGGTTTATATAGTTTTTCAAAACCCACCAATTATGAATTTCTTCATTATCCATCCCTTATACAATTATTTATTTAATCTTCTTAGCCTTATCTCTCAAAATGGGGTGTGATGAAGTTCAATGGGTCAAACCACCCTTCATATCTTGCTCTTTGGATAAACCTCCCATGCATTTCTATGTGAGATATCCCAATTTCTATGGGAAATATCCCACATTTTTGGGGAAAGAGATATTCAAGGAGTTAATCTCATTTATCAAGTGTTAGGAAGTGGTATTTGTCTAAAATCTTAGAGAATGTTTTGTAGCTATTGTGGAAACTCAAAAAGTGAGGATTTCACTAGTCCTCATGTCAATAATCTATTGTACCACGTGCATGTCTAGTCACCGTACCTACACATTTTTTCCATATTACATGAAAACTTCAACAGGCCATAACTCTGCATATGAAGTCCATTTTTTAAACCAAAAAATGCATTGAAAATATCTCAATGATTTCTTCATTATGAAAATGGTTATAAGAAGAATTGAGACCTTTTGTTTTTTAGCCCTTGTAGATGATCTATTTATCACACCTCCCCAATAAGAAGGATTTTGATCTCTAAAAGTCATTTCTCTTCTATCAATCATAATATCTAATTTTAATTCATCAAATGATTTAGGAGAATAATCAACATAAGTAGCATTTTCACCTTGATTTTTGATCATAGGTTACAATCTCTCTTAACCTCTGCACTACACTATATTACTCTATATAGGCTAAGGTAATGTTCTCTCATTACGTAGATGCAATCCTTATTCTCCTTGTTGTTTCAACATTCTCATATGGACATAAAATTGTGTTACATATAATAAGCATTATAATATTATCTCCTTTACAAATTTCCCTTCATGAGGTATTACAATCCAACATATATGTTAAAAATAGTGCCATTCTTGGGGTATTTTTAAAATGTACATATAATGGTTACACATGTATTTTAGTGAAAATGTGTTTTAAACTTGATCCATAAAAACAACAATGTTTCAACTGAGTGCTGCATACCTTAGAAGTACTTCACATGTTAATTCATGCCTACTTGTCTTCCTTTCAAAATAAACTCTTTGGGTATGTGTAACATATCTTTCAAATGTTGTTATACCCCAAATATAATTTAGAGAACTTTTTCAATGTTCACTCTCAATTGAGTCTCTTTACCATTTTTCTAAATGCTACAAGAAAAGGTAAGAAAAATATGCAAATCTAAGTGTGAAAACATAAAATAATAAATGATATAACCTATAAAAATGGGTTGTTCAAAATATTCTTCTCATCTAGATGGCTACTTTTAATCATATAAAACATGATATTAGATGACTTAGGCATGGCTAATAAAACCCAACCTATAGGTCCTCTTTGTTGCGCACTCAACCCTTCTTGGCTAGACTTTCAGTGATTCCCAGTCACCCATAGCTTCTTGAATTTAGATTTTCGAGACCCAAGTAGCACTCTTGGACCCAAATCCATCCCCCCATGTCTCATCCTCCTATTAAAATATCACCCAACTTGGACAGAAGTGATAGAATTTAGGGGTGTCCTATTTTTGATGCTATTGTCCAAGTTCTCTTTAGCCTCAAATGGTCAGATTTTATTGATTCCTTATCTTTTCCCCTATCAACCTAAGACAAGATCATCTAACCCACAATCATTAATTTCCCTATAAAATTCCATTCAATGTCTATTTAGAAGGGTTGGTACTCATTCACTAGAAAGAAGCAAGAATACAAGAAAGTACACTCAAGCACTCTTCCCTATTCTCTACATATAACCTTGTAAGACCAATTCAAGCCTATTAAAGCACTCATACTAGTCCCTAGTCATCCAAATTACATTCTAGTTTTGCATCTAGTTACATGCATCACATAATTTCAACAAGTAGTTCAAATGGGATAAATACATTAGTTTGACCCCTCTTCGGAGTATTTCTATGTAGACAATGTGCCCACACATGGGGTATGAAGTGTATCTAGTGTATCCTCTACACACTAACCCCTTCTCTCTTTCCCAAGTTTTCTACTCAAGTTTAAGTACCAAGAGATCTTAATGGTTTTTAAGATTAAATCATACACACAATGAGCTCTGCACATACCCAATCTTTGATATTTCACTACCAAGGTGTCATAGGCCTACTGAATAGAACCCAAAAAAATCTAGACCACTAGGACAACAACACTAAAAGTGGAAAATAGCACCAGAAGAGGACAACAATTCCATAAATTAGACTATAGTTCCAAGTAGAAAGGTGTCCTTATTTTATCACTTCTATCCAATCTAGAAATAGAGTTTTGGTTCCTGTTTACGATAGTCTACCATCCTTTCATAGTAATTTCTAGACCTTGCATCATCTATTTTAGCCCAGAACAATCTAAGTTTGATCTCTTTACATTTCTTACTATTTTTATAAAAGGTAAAACGAATATTTTTTACACAAATTAGGAGGCTAATTGAGACACATTTATTACTATTTTATATTTACTTAGATCTATGTTTTCTTAGGAATTAAACACCTAATTCCCAAAAAGAATAAAACATTTGGTGAACCTAACTTACTTAGAATTTCCACACAAAAACCCTAAAAACCCTAGGGCTAATTATTTATAATTTTTTCCTAATTTTTCCTAAATTTAAAAATAAAAAATCTATAAATTAATTGAAATATTTTAAATAAATTCACCCAAACCCTAGTTTGTACATCCTAGGTCCTATTTGCCTACAAACACTTTTAAACCACTAGGAAAAATATATTATTAATTTTGTAAATATTTAAAGATTTTTCCTAAATTTTTCAAGCCAAATTCCACAAATTCAAATAAAAAATTTCAAATTATTGCATTAATTTTGAAAAAAATCATTTGAAACCCTAGTTGCATCAAATACATTTGTAGTTATTTTAGTACTTTTTTCATCATTTTTAAAAAATTTAGTTACATATCTAACTCAAAAAATTCAATTTAAATTCAAAAGTTCATAGGTATTTTGAAAATAATATTTCAAAAAAATTCTTATTGGTCTTACTTAGATTATATCAACTTATTTTTTTCTACTATCATCCATGTTATTTTCCTTATGCCACCTTAGTTCCTTGAAGCTCTTCCTTCAAGATGAAGTACAAGACTTAGTGGTAATCCTCCTGAGTTCACCTAGATTCTTGCAACTTGACCATATACCATGGATAAACAACCAATTGAAGTTGTAGTCATAGATTCTACACATCCAAATTACACCAATTTCAATTAAAATAATTTTGATAAAGAACAGTATTAAAATAACAATGATGATGTACACACCAATGCTTATGCTCTACCACATTGGACTACGGATCCACTTCTACCCATTATCGACAATGAATTCATACTAAACAAATATTTGATTTTATAAAATTTGAAAGAAATACTTAAGGAATAGCCTAAATATCATACACTAATTCGAAAATCTATCATGGAAATAAAAAAAGGCTAAGCAAGTTGAGTCTTCCACTCATTCAGAGTAGCCAATTACAAATGACACTATGGGGGAAACTATGTCTCAACCACCCCCTCTAGTGGCCCAACCTTCTTCTATGCCACCAATTGTAGCTAGTACATCCCTATCTTCTGATTTCATATCCCTTATGAAATAGATCTGATCTATTCAATCTAAGAGGCAACAACTTGAGTAAGGTACCACTAGACCTACATAGGCATTAGATTATTTTGATTTACTACATACACCGTTGACATGTCACATTGTTTATACACCCTTACCACAAGGATTTTTTCAATCTAGGCTTACTCTTTATGATGACAAGGGTGATCTAGAGACACAATTGAGATATTTTAACATAACATTTTTGGATTATGTACCCAATGATTGGATACTTACCAAACTATTTCCATGAAGCCTAAAGGATTATGCTCTATAATGGTTTTATAGTCTACCAAATAAATTGGTCACAACTTTCAATCCTTTAGCAGACATGTTCCTAACACATTTCAGTATCAACATTGGTGATAAGGTCTCATATGCATAGATTGCACAATAAAAATAAAGGTCAAATGAGCCCCTCATAGATTATGTTCTCAGATACAAGACTATTCTGGCTAAGATAACTAGCCCCATAGCTGATCAAGAGCTACAAAACATCTTCAAATAGATCCTTTTACTAGCACTATTGAATCTATTATGTTTAAAAGATTATCTTTCTTCATTGAATTGTGTCATACACTTAAGGGAACAAAAGTCAAGTTAATCTTAATGGGAAAACTCAAGTATTCAAGTACTCCAAACACAACAAACAAGAGTAATAGAAAAGTCCCATATAAACTCAAAATTAGTGACAACAAGAATTAGAATTAACCAACATTTAATGCATCTTTAGATCTCCATTAGTGTGTTATTTTATTGGGACCTCCTCGATGTGCATTTACCAATTTACTAGATTCCCTAGCCATAGTTCTATAATAGTTATTATAATGTAACATCATCACTCTCCCACCTATTCAAGAAGAAAATCAATCAAAGCCTCTTCTATGGGGATATGATTAGCATACATTTTGTTATTTTCATAGGGAACTAGGCCATATAACAAATAGATGAATCAGTTTGTGATATAAGATATAGGATTTGATAGATGATAAGCTACTTGATCTAGGAAATTTAGTTGAACCTCGAAAGGAAAAACCAACACAAGATAAAGCTTTGAAAATATTTTTAGATTCATTTCCATATCATTCTAAATAAGAGAAAAAGGACACATCAGGTGTTCATCATACCTACCATACACATCCTCCACCATTTCCATACTAGGCACCTTCATTTAAGGCACATCCATTGAAAGGTGTGATAGGTGTGTATGAGTCTAGAGTTCTAGCTAGGCCTTTGATATCTTTTTTAGATCAAGAGATTATGGAAGATACATGTTATAATGCACTTTTTATAAGAACAAATATTCATAATCAACCTATTTGTATCATTGACAATGGTTCTAATCTTATTATGTGCACGTTCATAATACTACAACATTTGGGTTATTCAGAGAAGGATATCACTTTGATCAACATAGTTAACAGTGGCTTTAGTGGGCATATTCAAATTTCATTGGGAAAGATAGTACA
The DNA here is from genome assembly GCA_037957365.1 of Torreya grandis. Taxonomy (NCBI): domain Eukaryota; kingdom Viridiplantae; phylum Streptophyta; class Pinopsida; order Cupressales; family Taxaceae; genus Torreya; species Torreya grandis. The sequence continues at coordinate 4,124 of JARHVA010010908.1, read as the reverse complement.
TCCATTATAGGTTGGTCATACACATGTGGCCACACCATTCACTATAGTTATAAACACATGATTTTTTAACATACTACTTGGTCAACCATGGATTCAAAAACTCAAGGTAGTAACTTCTATAGTTCATAGATGTGTGAAGTTCATTCACACTAATTATGTTATTATAGTTGGTGAAATTCCTTATGAGTCACCACTCCCCACTTTAGAGCCATCTACGAACTTCTAGTCACCAAATCTAATTCTCCCACTAGTATTAGCTTCTTATATAGCTTATGTTCTAGTTTCACTTTAGGTTCAGCCATAGTTATAGCATCCATCACCTGTACAAAGGTTTCATACACCCCCACAATTTCAAGATTCTAGACAACTTCTAGCTATAATGTTCACACCTAGAATAGTTACACTAAGATATCATATAGCTACACAAAGAGTACCTATTCATAGAGATTCTTCTCCTACTTTTATATGGGTCCCTAAGATCCCTAATGTTACATCTATTTCTTAGATTTATAGGGGGACCCCACATTCAGCTTTCACTTTAGATATTTTAGATCAGTTACAATGTACACACATTTTAGATTCATAATCTCACTCATACACTTGTGCCTCATGATCACGCATGATTCAATTATTTGACACAGGATACTGGGACATGGAGTCTCACCTGAGACTCATTGGTTAGTATCATTTCTAGTTAGTTATTCCTATATATAGTTTAAATTTTTTTAAAAATACAAAAACATTTAAAAAATAAAAAAGTCACCAAAAACATTTTTTTATTGTATGCATCATCCATGTTTAAATTACTATTATAATGCTAGAACTTATATTTATTATTTCATGCTATTGTATGTCAGTTTTCCACATTACCATGCTTCACTTGATCTTCTTTGAGTGTGTGTAATGACATCTAGCTATTTGATTGCTTCATTCTACACATAAAGGGGGCCTTCCTACTTCTACATTAGAGACATATATTGTTATACACACCCATTAGGAACATATTCTACATCACTACACCATCTAGGTTATGTCATTTCTACACCACAAATTCTAAGTTATCATGTTGATGTACATTACTTTATATCTTAGATATAATACTATATCAACATTTCACTAGTATCTAATTTTTGTGTATTTCTTAGCATATATCTAGTCTTTTACTACACATGTTTTTTTATACTTTCACATTTGTTTGATCAATTAGATGTGCTTATCTTTTTCTAGTTATCACATGATTTCTCTAATTGCTTATTGTATCTTGTGTGATTGCATTTTCAATTCTAGTTTGTTGCTTACTTGTGCTTTAGGACATTTTCCAATGTCCTTTCCTTATTTTTCATGTGTGCGCCTTAGGATAGTTTCCACTATCCTTTTTTTTTACTCCTTTATGTGTGTGTGGCCTATTTTCCAACTTTGTTTATTTCACTTGTATGTGTATGTGGCATTTGAATATGCCTTCCATGTTTGTTTTTAGTTTGAGTGGCATGTGCCCATGTCCCTTGTTTGTATGGCCCTTTGGCTCATCTATAGTATGTTTCTTTCTTATTTCTTGTTTGATTGTTGCTTCTCAAATGTATGTAAAGCCATGATCTATATCATGCATTTTATTTACTTTCTTAGATGCCATGATAGACATCATGATCCATCCCTCCAACTAACAACTAACAATTAACATTTCCAGTTCTAGTTTAGTACTTTGTGCATGATTTGACATTACTATATCTATCTAGTAATACCCCTTTTGATCTAACAATATCTATCAATACAAAAATTTCTATATCTTGAAACATATTGTCAAGCATCAAATGCTATATCATATATATATATATATATATATATATATATATATTCAGATTAACACACTTGAAGGACTCTTTTCTTCTGAGGGAAGTCATTACAACTTTATCATTTCTACCCTCAAAAGAGAGGGAATAAAATAGGGGATTTATCATAGAGATAAAATCTCCTATTAATCAAAATAAGAACATTCAAAATAGTCAGCATAGAATCTAGAGGTCAAACCAATCAGATTAGAGCACAAAATAGGAATAGTTTCAGATCAACATTCAGTTTTCAAAATAGACAATTGTGCTAGAACTAGATAGTAGTGCTAAAAATGGATAATAGAGCTAAAAATATGGGGTTTCTATAGTTTTCACTCCTTTCTAGGTATAAAAACACTCAAGGTTTCTAAAAATAGGCAACAAATTTAGTTTAGGGATAGTTTTTGCACTTCTAGATCCTTCAAATTCTATAGTTTCAACATAGTTTTGTCAGATATAGGGGCTTATCATGTGGATAATGATGGTTCTAACTTTTAATTTAGATTGGGTAGTTGGCATAATTTCTATATAAAAATCCATGTTTTAGACATCAATGATTGGGGGTAATGTGTGTGGCACATTAATCTTCTTTTATTTTTGAGTTCAATTTTTTCTAGGCATTCTCAGTAGTTACATGCCTTACTCCATCAACAGGTGGTTAGCATCACATTAAAGTTAAAATTTCATACAATTTTAGCTTGTAGAGTACCTAAGTTCCTAAGTTAGATTTTATATAAGCCTAGTACATTAGTTTTGGAGTGGATTTCATACAATCCTAATCTCCATCTTTCAAAATGGCCAAGAGTGGCCTAGTTTCTATCACACATTCAAATATCCATGCCACAGTGTCAAATTTATAACACATTAATGGGCTCCATGAAACATCTCATATGACAGATATTCTATACTAGTATCACTTCATAGTTTCACTTCATAGGGAAATAATAGAGCCAAAGGGATAGCCTTTGCATTATTGAGCCACTTATCTAGAGGGATTGGATACATAGTCCACACATTGATTATCACATGCATGATTTATTAACTTCACATAATTGGTGATGATGGAGCCAAAGGGCTAGCCTTTATATTATTAAGCCATCTATCTAGAGGGATTGGATATATAATATAGACATCAATTATCACATGCATGACTCATTAAATTCATGAGGTAATGATGGAGTCAAAGGGCTAGCCTTTGAGTTCTTGAGCCACCTATCCAAAGGGATTGGACATATATTTTAGACATTGATTATCACATACATGATTCATTAACTTAACTTAGTTGGTGATGATAGAGCCAAAGGTCTAGCCTTTGCATTCTTGAGCCACATTCTAAGGAATTGAGTACTCATCTCTATTCATGATATTACTCTTGATTCAACACATACCTATCATAATCCATCATCATAATAGGTTTTTTATTGGTTTGCATACCCAATGAGGTGTATTGTTCCTCTCTTCATTTACTTTTTTTTGTACATTCTTATTTTATATATAGTGTATATAGTAAGAACTAATCTACTTCATGTTTTTATTTTTAGATTTACATATTACAACATGCTCTCTCTATGCATATTTAGCATCACACAACTTCATGAGCTTTTTCCTTACAGGTTAGTTTAGGTATGCTTTCTATTTTTCTTTTATCCTAGTATTTCACTTTTCTAGATCACTAGAATAAATGGGGGTAAATGTAATCATATAAAATGTGAAATTGGATGACTTAGGCATGGATAATAGCATCCAACCTATACATCCTCTTTCTTTCTCACTCAACCCTTTTTGGCTAGATTTTCACTGATTCACAGTCACTTGTAGCTTCTTAGACTTATATTTTTAAGACCTAAGAAATACTCTTAGACCCAGATCCATCCCCCTAGGTCTCTTTCTCCTAAGACAATAGTGACCAACTTGGACATGAGTGCTAAAATTCAAGGGTTTCTTGTTTTTTATGTTGTTTTCTAAGTTCACTTTAGCCTCAAATAGACATATTTTCTTGACTCCTTATCTTTTCCCCTCTAGCCTAATACAAGCTCATCTAACCCATGATCATCAGTTTCCCTATAAAATTTCATTAAATGTCTATTTATAAGGGTTGGAACTCATTCATTAGAAAGAATAAATAATACAAGAAAGTATACTAAATAAATCTTCCCTATTCTTTGCATACAACCTTTTAAGACAAATTCAAGCCTATTAAAGCACTCATACCAATCCCTAGTCATCTAAAGTATATTCTAGTTTTACATATAGTTACATACATCACATAATTGTACCAAGAACTTCAAATGGGAGAAC